>VUQH01034136.1:29715-77348 GCA_015106775.1 Etroplus canarensis
GAGAGGCAACCTGGAGGCTGGAGGTTGTGACCTGCATTCAGACCTTGAACTGAGATTGTGTTGTGACTAAAAATGGTTGGTCCCCTGTGAAAACTGTCGCTGTCCAAGAGGCACCATCAGGGGTTGAAATGCTTATTTACTCACCAGCACCTCATTTCTGGAAATACTTTCTACCAGTGTCCTTTCAGTACCTTTTTTTGATCCATCCTTTTTACAGTATTTAGATTTTATATTCATTCTAGGTCAACACTAAAGTTATCACAGTTAATTGTGAGAGGGACTTGAACTTGAGAGTTTATGGCTCTTCATCTCATTGTTTCATAAACTTCTTGGTGTTAATATGAAAAGTCAGAGGATCACTACATTTAGCAGGATATCTGTTTAAAAGTGGTGAAATACATACATAAAGTCCATTCAGCAATTGAACTGACTTTTCTTTTTCTAATTGGTGACATGTACGCTCAGGATTTATACTGTGTGCAAATAGAAAATGCACTTCTGCCGATAAAGCGAATGTACCTATGATTAGTCTGAATATAGAGAAATCAGCTCACGTCACACCGTGTTGCCGCTGCTGACTTATTTTTTTGCACTTCATATGATGAATTTAGGTCTGCCTGACCTTAGACCGACTATCTTTGCTCACGCAGATGTGTTTCAGAAAAGTCAATATATAAATAAATATGAAGGAATCTCCACACTATCAAAAGACTTTTGGATACAGCTGTATATCAGAAAAGGAGAAAGTAAAGTCTACTGATTCTGTGCTTACTTTCTGCCTGTCTGCCATTCCTCTTATAATAGATAGCGTGACCACTGTGATTACATGCACACTGCTGCTCATCACCATAGTGGAGTGTGTGCTCATGAGACAAAAACACACACATTTCCCTTTACCACTGCGTGCATGTCTGGTTTTATTTATGCAGATCAGCCGTATTTAGAAGTGCCCATAGTCTGTGGTCTACATTTTGTTAACATGTGAAACAAGTATATTGTTAACCAAACCAAAAGACATCCTTTGGGGATGAAAAATAAAGGCAATGTGGAAATACCAAAAACTGCAGTTCCCCCAGTGGCCACTCAAGGCTAGCATCAAAAGCGAGTCACTCCCTTGTTAAAACGCCCAACTTTATAGCATTAAAGGGGATATTTACAGCCTGGCACAAAAATGGTTCTGGCCTTCATGGACATAGTTTCCTTCTCCATAACAATGACAACTACATGAACATGGAGTCTTCAGATTGGTGACATCATGTTGACTAAGGCTTGGATCGTGCAATACAGCTTTTAAGTTCATTAACTTATTAAGCTAAAAATATGTTAAATATTAAATTAGAGATATTGGAAGATATTTAAAGCTAGTTTGAACAAACACAACAAGAAAAAATTTCCCCCCCTCTAAAAATTTAAAGGTTTTGTGTTCTTTCTGTGAACCGGACAAAAACAAAGTTGTTTGATTATAAAAATTCAATTTATTAGCGCATTTAAACAGTTGTCTCTTTGTCATGATGTGGAACTTGTGGTTGCCTGTTAAAGGCTTGGATTCACAGAATTCAGACTGATCTAATTCAAATGACAGTTTCACCTGAATAAATGCATTGCTTATAATACAGTAATAACTAAATTTTAAGCCTAATGTTAGCCACCTGACCTGTAGGCTAAACTAGAACTGAGACCTACCTTCAGATGGTGCTGATTACATGGACTATCATATTGTTGTTACTGCTATATAACCTCTAGCCAAAGTGATAAGGTGGTATTTGGGAAGTGATACTAGAGCGCTTAATCAACTTCAAACTGTTACTTGAAACCCTTGAGCTCTCATGACTTCACTAAAAGGGTAACATATTCGGCTCATTTGTGGAACAGTTGCTGCAATGTTTCACTTTCATTATAATCTCAGAATGTGGTAACATATTATTTACATTATTAAGATAATGACTTATGAATGATAAGTTTTCTGATTTTTGCCTCTGTCCACCACAACGGTGGATTTTAAAATCAGATTATCGAGATGTGACTGAAGTGCAGACTTTCAGTTTTAATTCAACAGGTTTAACTGTTTGGGAATTTCTTTCCATAGCCCCCATTTCCAGAGGCTTACTATGGATGCTGAAATTTATTATTACCTATTAATCAAAGGTGCTGGAACGTTATTTGTCCTGGTCCTCTTTAACTCCCAAGACCAACTGATAAATAAGTGACTCATAAGTTTGAGGGGTGAGTAATAAGAAGTGATGAAAGGGTTTTTAGAGAGCACAATAATCTGTTGGAAATACAGAACAATGAAGACATTTTAGTAAACGTTAGATCAGGTGTTTTTTCTCCTTGGTCAAGACTGAACTCAAACCATCTACAGGGGCCCACAAGCCAGTGTAGTCCTAGTGCCGGTCCCAAGCCCGGGTAAATGGTGAGGGTTGCGTCAGGAAGGGCATCCGGCGTAAAAACTTTGCCAAATCAAATATGCGGATTCATAACACGACGTCCATACCGGATACTTATTAAACTTCACTACTAACAAAAATCTCAGGCATATCAGATTAAGAAACACTGCTGCTTTGTATGTTCTTCTTCATTGCTAATTTCAAAGTAAGTCTCTCTGTGTCTTGGTGTTTCCTTTTAGGGCTCCAGAAAATGATAATTCGTAACCTTTTTTTTAATTTAATGAGAGTGACCTTTGCCTGGCACCACCCTCAGGACAAGCTTTACATTTTCAGCCCCTCTAGCAATTCTAAAGAAATTTGTCCTGCAGGTGATGCTGCCGTTATGGTTCTATCTGTTTCTACTGTTTTCTCTTGAGTCTCAGACAGGAGCTTCTGCTGTCTGCTTTCATATTCTTGATTGGTCTGCTCTGGGTGTGTTTGTGTTCTTTTTGGATGAAGAAGGTTCTGAACGTGACCTACTTACACACACACTCAAGCTTGTTATGCTAATGTGTGTGTTTCTCTGCATAATAATAATGCAGTGTGATGTCTAATGCTGCCATCAGCAGATCCACACTCTGTCTATGTCCCTCCACCGCTCGCTCTCTGTGGATAAGGAATGTCTAAGATGCAGATGAAGGTAGTGAGACGGGTTCTCCTCCCAAAAGGATCAGTGGTGTATTAATATCCCACGTTCTTTCAGGCTTGATCTGCAGCTGCAGTGGTTTCAGCTGCAGGGTTTTCTGCAGTGGAAAGCAGGTAACGGATACTGTACTAAAAAGGATGCCCTGAGGCAAAACTGGGCATATAGACTGATGGGCTACCCACCTGAACCTCTTTAGTGACACATGAGTGGAAAGTGTGTGGGAAATTATGGTGCCAAAGCTATTCATTCACTGTTCATATTATTTAGGAGAGTTGAGGTGATCAGTATAAATCTTATGTTAGAGCCAAGCTGTTATCAGGATGTGGTTGCCTTAGATTAGAAGTAGAAACAGAGTCAGGTTCCCTCATTGTTTTGTATCTTTTTTGATAAACCTGAGCCTAAACTGAAATATTAAAAAGACTGGTTTGGAACTGAAATAAAGAAAAGGTATGTTGCTCTACCTGTTCCAGCCATAACAAAACATTGAATAATAAAATGCATGAATGATATTGATATAAGCAAACTTATTTTTACAATAGTGTGCAGATATGCAGAGAAAAAGGTCACCAGGTAACAGCAAGTGACCTTTCCAAAGTTCACCTACTGATGTTTTTGGACATAACAGGTAATGAAAATTAAATTCTTTCATGGTTCAATTCACCCTAATAATAACATTTATAATAACATTTAGAAACCAACACTTATATTTGTGTTTATCCTTTATCTACAGCCAGGTGAAAAAGCAAGTTTCCACCAGACACTGTGCAGTCTGGTGAAAAACTAAGTACACCCTTACTACTTCTGTAGGAATTGAGATTAATTGCTCATCAGCCAGTTTGACCACCTCTATAAAAGAAGAACTTTTGGCTTTTGGCTCGTCTGACACATTCAGGTGTGTGTTAACGCAATGACATCATCTTCCAAGGAGTGGATATCCCAGCAAATTCACCCCAAGGTCAGACCATGCAATGATCAGAGATACTGCAAAAAGCCCAAGAGCTATATCTCAGACCCTAGAGGTCTCAGTTTGCATCTTATATTTTACAGTTCATGACAGTCAAATTACAAAAAGACTGAACAAGTGTGGCTTGTTTGTAAGTTTTTCCACGAGAAAGCCTCTTCTCTCTAAACAGAAAATGGCAGCATTGCTTAGGTTTGCAAAGTTGAATTTCAGCAAACAAGACTTCTAGAACAAGGTCCTTTGGACAGACAAAACCAGTGGAGTGGAGATCTTTGGCCATAATACATAGCACCATGTTTGGTGAAAACCAAACACACCATGTTGACACAAACACCTCATACCATATGTCAAGTGCAGTGGTAGATGGGTAATGATTTGGGCTTTTTTTGCATCCACAGAGCCTGGGCACCTTACAGTTGACCATAAACTCCTTGATGTACCAAAGTAGTCAAGAGGCGATTGTGAACTTATGTGTCCGACAGCTGAAGCTTCCCTGAAATTCAACATGCAACAGGTCAATGGTCTCAAGAACACCAGCAATTCTACAATAAAACAATACAATAAAAACATCAAGGTGTTTCAATGGCCAGTCAAAGCCCAAGACCTCAACCTGATTAAAATGCTGTGGCTGGAATAAACTAAAGGAATATCTCAAAGAAGAGTGGGCCAAAATTCACACAATGATGTGAAAGACTGAAGAAGTCATACAGAAAACATTTACTTTGAGGTACTGATGCTAAAGTTTGTGTTGTGAAAAGGTAATTTCAGTTTGAGGTTATGATGGTATTATTTTTAAGGGCTTCAAAGTTAATTAAGTCATAAACTACTGCAAACAAACAAAAGTTGTAAGCATGGGAAGAGTGAAAACTCTATAAACTGTTGGTGGGTGGCAAAGTGAACACATGACATAAAATTTAACCTGATACCCAATCCAGGTATTTGCTTCAGTATGAAATCAGTTGATCTCAATATCAAATCAGTGCATGCTAATTATTATCATATTAACACCTTATATTATATTAGTATATTATTTGCCAACTGAAAGACAATGCAAGCAGAAGCTATTTTGTTGTTTCAGTTGTTTCATGTGGCCACTGGTCTCTAATAAAACTACCTGGAAACTAAGAACGCAATTATGAAACTTTTTCCACTTCAGATATGATACCTTGGCTTCTGGTAAAGAGTAGCATTCCAGTTACAGTGTTAAACTATTATTAAATAGCAACACTGTGGTGCAGATATGGCTTGTATACCTTTTGGCACTTGGTTTCATTTAGTGTCCCAGTAAATTAGTGAACTTGCATGTACTGTAGCAGCACTTGCTGATGTCAAATTCAGACATCGTTAATACAACTGCAAATGCCTACTGTGACCTACTGTGTGTTTGTCATGATGAAAGTCCGTGTTAGACAAGGGCAACAAGAATTGCTTGACATGACCTCCATTTGTACCAATGCAGGATTTCTCCAACACACAGGATGAGATATAAGATACATAGCTGTGACTGAAGGGATATTGTTATGATGGAGATAAGGACTTTAGGGACTGGTACTTATATAGTGCTTTTCTTCTCTAACACACAAAGCAGTTTTTTACTACAAGCCACATTCACCCATCCACACACACATTTATACACATTCAGCACAATATTCTATGCCTTTAAGTGCTTTCTAGTCAGTCAATGGATGCCAATGGATGCATCAGAGAAAATTTAGGGTTAAGTATCTTGCCCCAGGACACTTTGACATGGAGACTATAGGAGCCTGGGATCAAACCAGTGACATTCCTGTTAGTAGACAACCCACTTTATTCCCAGAGCCATAGCTGCCAAAATTTAGAGTACGGTATCCTTTAACTGTAACTTTTCTTCAGTATTTCTCAGCATGACCAGCTCATTTCTGTTAAATGAGTTGGGAACCGTCCTAGAATTTGCCTACTACAGACATGAATGAGTCAGCGTTTCATCCATCTAAATGTCAGAATAAGAATATTTAAGGGTTTTATCACTGAAAGGCAACTATTTTTACTGACTGCTCCTAAAGTGAGTTGCTTTCACTGATGACATTGGTATGTTTCAACCAGAGTAAGATGACTCTAAAGCAGGATGCGACACTGGAATCAGGTTGAGAGTTTTATTACAGGGAAAGGGGAAGGGGTCCAGAGGAACAATCTGGTGAGGAATGCACTGATGTGTGATTACTGGATTGAAGACTGGTGTGCCAGCCATTTGCCCCAGAGGAGCAGGTGAGTAACCACACTCCCAAACAGGTGGAAAGAGCAAAAGAATGTAGAGAAAGATAAAAGGTATAATTTGCTCCAGACGTGTATGGGACCATGGCAGCCATTGTTTTTATCTATTATGTGATTTTTTTGCTTTGTCTGTCCAGGTTGCTGATAGCTTTGCAACAGATTCCCAATTTATTAAGGAGTACAGTGCTTAGAATGTTCAAGTTTCTAAAAATGCCATAAGCCCTTATTCAGCTTTAAGTTAGTAAGGGGACTTGCTTGTCGTCACCAAACGTGAAGCGGGTGCCCACAGTGTAACTGCATAAAAAGATTTATGTCCCTGCAATATGAGTAATATAAGTGCACACACATACACACGGTAACAGTAGACGTGTGAACCAACAACTGCTCTGATCTTATCGCACACTTACAGACACAGACACACACATAGCAGTGACTGCAGCAGGGTAATGTAATCTTTAATCCTCCAGTATAATCTGTAAGTAGTGTGTGTGGTCGTCTTTTCTCTCTCTCTCTTTCACTCTCTCATCCCCAGGGATAGAGTTACTTGTCTCTGGAGGAAATAGCAGCAGGGGATTAGGAAGTAACACACAGACACACACACACACACACACACACAGAAACATACACCTGACGTTGAGCCTCGGGGGTCCAGATAGAGATGACACATGCCACTCTTGCTCCAGTCACCTGATACACTCTCTCTATCTCTCCGTCTTTCTCATTCTGTCTCTATCTCTCTCTCTCTGTGTCCTTTGCACACACACACACAGAGTGAGTGGTGGGTGTGTTTGGCTGTTTGCATGTTCATAAAAAGACTACAGCAGAGTAACACGGACAAGTGGAATTGAACTGAATTAATACAGAAAGAAGCAGAAGAAAAATAACAATAATTTTAAAAGGTCTGGATTGACATAAGACTACAAAAAGTCATCTGGCTCAGGTAGGACCCTTTCACCGATTTAAATATCACAGTCGTCATTGCCATCCTCCTTAACCTCCTCTTCCACCTTCATCACATCTTGCTGTCCATGTGGAGTCACTTTAACTCCATCCATTCTAATAACTTTACAGTCTGATTAACAGCACCACGTGGTTCTCTTCAGTCTACTGAGTTGGATGATGGAAATGCAGAGTGAAGACATTAACAGTATGCACAGCAATATACTAAAGATTATACCACAGAAAATGCCTTCTCCAGAACACCAGGCTCCACTGTGTTGATGTTGAACAAATTTCTGAAAGTGTAGATGAGTGATTTAGTAAGTTTCATTTTGATTATACATGCAAATTTAATATCTTTTTCAAACTTGATTGTATCCTGTTTCTAACAAATTTATTTAGGACATTTTTTTCAATCTCTTTTTGCAATGGCTTTGTATATCTTTTTTGGATACCATTTTATTTGAAGGGGTGTGAAGAAGTGGTGCGGATATTACACTGCTCATTAACACAAAGGAATTTTTAAGAATGATTATGACCAGTTAGGGTTGTGTGATTTGCTCCATATTCCAGTCATCCTATTGTCCCTCTTTGATATCGCTGATAACCTATAGCAGCCATCCACCCTTCATAATGCATAATGTGTGGTTCAAATGCAAAAAGCTCAATATTGCTAGTGAGAGAAATGCACACATTGGGAGTTATTTCTCATTTCCAGCATAAAGAGACTTTTACATGTTGCTAAACAACATTAAATGATTTAGCTATACTGTGAGTAGTTATCATAAGTGGATCGACATCTGCTAAACAGCTGAAACAGTAAAAAGTCATATTTGACGGCCCTTTTTTAAACCTTAGACCTATAACTCTACTACATCATCCACTTTGATTTTTTTATGTGTAAAATATCTCATCTCATCAGAAGTTAAGGAGACAAGATAAGCAGTATATCTGCAAGGTTATGCTCTTATTTAAAAATCAATCCAACATTCAGCAGTGTCCTCCTCCATTTTATGCCAGTTGATGATAATGATGGATCAGTGTAGCTGCTCCACAATCTCACACATTAACTTGAAAATATGCTGAATTCTGAGCATCGACTGTGCCGACACTCAAGTGTCAGTTATGTGTGGCGATGCGAAATGCAACATTAGTGAGGCAAATTCAACTGATAATGAATCTCATAATAATGATAATTTTTTTGCATCAGTGGGGAAAAGAACCAAAAATCACCTTGATTGGGGAGCTTTCACCAGTTATTTTAATTACTGCCAATTCCACGTGCCATCGTCCATTAGCATATCTGAATGACAAGTGTATCAGTACAGTAATATAAAAATGTACAAATATACAGGGTGTTTCAAAAGATGGACCCAATTTGAAATCACTATGTCTCTGCCAGTGAACCGCCCGCAAATGAAATGTTTACCACATGAAAGGGCGGGGCATAGAGTTTTAAAAGACCAAAACTAACCATTTGTAACCTTATTGAAGTTGTCCCATGTTGCTGTCAAGCTATCTTTCTTTTAGAAACACCCCGTAGTTAAGGTCAAGGAGAATATTTCTAATGTAGTTTAAAAGCCAATATCAAAACCAGCCACAGTTTAGCCCTTTTTTAGGCAAGGAACCACATATGGTAACTTCTGCTCACTTCACCAGGTTTTAAAAATTCAGTGAGTGCCCTATAAAAGGTTACGATAAGATAAGAAACACTTTATTTATCCCAGATTTGGGAAATTTGTTTTTTCAAGCAGTTCATATAATAATAATATTACTATTCAAGGGTGCATGGGAGTTTGCCTAACCAGTCTTCATGTGCTTTGTGCACCTGGAGAAGGCATTCAACCATGCCCCTCAGGGTGTCCTGTGGGAGGGGGTGCTTTGGGAGTATAGGGTATCTGGCCTGTTGTTACTGTTTGGTCCCTGTACAACCATGTTGAAAGCTTGGTTTGCATACTGGCAATAAATCAAGACTAATTTCTTGGACTTGTTGGTCTCCGCCAGAGCTGTCCTTTGTCAGTAATTCTGTTGATAGTGTTTATGTACAGAATTTCTAGGCAGAGCCAAGGGGTGGAAGATGTCAGATTCAGTGGTCTCAGGATCTCCTCTCTGCTTTTTGGAGTTGATCTGGTTCTGTTTGCTTCATTGAATGATTCAGCTGAGTATGAAGTGGCTGGGATGAGAATTAGCACCTCCAAGTCTGAGACTGTGGCTTTCAGCTGGAAAAGAGATTGAGAAAGTGTTTGCAGTGTTGCTGACAAAGTAAAAGTCTGTTGTGGTGAAGACAGAGATGAGTGTGAAAGCGACACTTTTGATTTACTGGTCGATCTACATTTCTACCCTTACCTATGGTTACAAGCTCTTGGGAAGTGACTGAAGGAATGCGATTGTGGATACAAGCGGAAGAAATTGGCTTCCTCCAAAGGATGTCAGGGTTCTTGCTTAGAGATAGGATAAGGAGCTTGGTTATTCAGGAGGAGCATAGAGTAGAGCCTCTACTCCTCCACATTGGAAGGAACTTGTTGACGTGATTCAGGCATCTGACTAGGATGCCTCCTGGACACCTTCTAAGTGAGGCGTTTCAGGCATGTCCAACTGAAAGAAGGTTCCAGGGTAGACCTAAGACATGCTGGGCAGATTAGTTCTCTCGGCTGGCTTGGGAATGCTCGACGCTTTCAGTCACAGTGGCCTCATGCCCCAACCATGTGCAAACATAAAATGGAAATACACTGCATAAAGCAAAAACAGAGTGTGTGCAGTTCTAATCACCTCAAAAGTCAATATTTCTAGCATGAAAAGCATGGCATCTGAATGTGAAGGCACAACAGCACACATCTCAAAGGCAGGGTAAAACACCAGCTTGCGTAGAGAGGGATGAGAACCATAATCAGTTATACTGGAATATAACAGCAGACATTTTCAAAGACTTGTTATCAGGTCATGCATTGTGTTGCACTCACTTTTGTAAAAAATGTTGCTTGAACTTTCAGCAAACATCTGGCATTCTCAAACATTCTTTAGAACATTATCTTAAGGACAACCTGGAAGTGTTTAGAAATATAACTACAAGATGCAGTTTTGTGTTGTATCCGTTGTTGGTAGTGAAAATCAGTCTTAAAACCTTAAAGTACGTCATGCAGTGGGATAAAATTTTCATCATAAAAACTCAAAAATGTGCTTTTTGTTGCTTCTCACGGATGTTTAGCCTTTAAGTGCAGATTGATGTGAGTTTATTTTGTGAAAATTAACTTTTGGAATGAAAATGATTAGTATTTGCATTCCAGTCATCATCAGGCATTGACTAGACATCAAAATTAGGGTTGTTTGTCTTACAAAAAGCCCCCCAGTTTTTTGTTGTATGTCTAAACATTCTGGCAGAAATCTTTAAAAATCGCTGATACATTTTTACAAGGTTACAAAAAGTAAAAACAAAGAAAAATGTCTCAGTGGTGCTCCTTTCCACACTGAAGTCTTTAACCTGCTAAACACCAGAAATGCTCTGTGTATCAGTTTATACTGCTACTGTAACTGAAAGGTTGTGTGCAACTCAGTCAGTCATTTGGGTTTATACAGCAGGGGCATGTGACTGATTAAATATCAGCCACATTTGTTAGTAACCTCACCTACTGGCCACAGAACTCCCTGGATCAGATCTGTTACACAAGTTTCAGCGTACCACTCACAGTACAGCAGAATATGTGCAAGATTTTTTTTTCTCATGTCTTCATCATTTGAGCCTCTAAGCAGAACTAACAGCAAGTGTAAATATGTGTTTGGATGTGTGTGTGAGAGGTGTGAATGCCACAAATGACCTTGACTGCAGCCAGAGCCATAAATCTGCCCGCTGCAGAGGAAACTCGACTGACCAGCAGGAAGCTGGATACTACAAATGAATAAAGGATTAGAATCAGTTTATAGGCCGCTTAATCTCAGCAGCTGCTGATGTCAGCAAAAGACACACTAGGAGTTACGCTTCATTTAAAATGTTTGGAACTCTGACATGGTCTGATTTTACAAGATTTAAGACAGGGAATCTGTAATTTTGTAGGAAGTGGTCTAATTACAGGATTAGAGGATTCCTGAAATTACACCTTTGACCTACGGCAAGCGATCTTCACAGTGCATAGTACACCCACTCCGATTATTTTATTTATTTTTATGACAATAGCTTCTTTCAAAAGTGTGTGGGAGGGTGCAGTCTGTAAGAGGAATGATTTACAGACAATTTGAGACAGGAACTGAATATTACACATTGTGAGAACCCATTTTCCTGTTAGCAACCCAGCTACCTACATGGCTAGCCTTCTTCAATAAATGAAATAATATAAATTTGAGAGCAAAATTCCAGAGGTTAATAAACATCCTATCCTATCGTGCAAGGTAGAACAGTGCTTAAGATGGTTAACATTGTTGTCTAATAGCAAGAAGGTCCTGGGTTTGAACCTGCCAGCTGGCCAGGGCCTTTCTGTGTAGAGTGTGTGTTCTCCCTGTGCCTGCATGGGTTCTCTCTGGGTGCTCTGGCTTTCTCCCCCAGTTCAAAGACATGCATAGTAAGTTAACTGGTAACTTTAAATTAGCCTTATATGCAAGCGTGAGCTGTTGCCTGTCTCTCCGTGTTAGCCCTGTAATAGACTGGCAACCTACTATAGCTGGGATAGGCTCTGGAATAGAGGGGAAAGTGGTGACGATGCTTTAAGAGAGAAGAGAGAAACTGAAACAAAGGCTGAGGAGGTAGCCAGAAGAAGCACATCTTTCCAAGGTGTTTCCTCAAGAGTGTCATCCGTTCAGTCATTTTCTTCTGCTTATCCATTTTAGGGTTAAGGATTGAGCCCTCTCCCAGCTGCTATAGTGCGAGATGCAGGGAACATCTTGGATAGGTCGCCTGACTACCACAGGGCCAACACAGAGAGACAGACAACCACTCATGCTCACATACCAATTTAGAATCACTGGTTAACATGCATGCTGTTGGACTGTGGGAGGAAGCCAGAGTACCTGAAGGCACACTCTACACAGAAAAGCCCTATCTGGCCAGTGGATTCAAATCTTGGACCTTCTCGCCATGAAGCAACAGTATTACCCACCAAACCAGTGTATTACACTTTCCTCAAGAGTGACTATGGTTAAAAAAAAAGAAATGATGAAAAAAATAGCAGTGTGCTCAAATTCAGTTAATCTTAAAGACATGCAGGGTGCCTGGTCTTAATAGAATGTAAGAACACAGAAAATACTGGCACTTGCTAATGAGTATACTTCACAATATTTAATTATGTACCAAAGCATGAATGCATTTCAGCTATAAGCTGTCATCAACGCAATTTGAAACAAACTACAAAGAAAACATGCATATAAAGACCAGGTGAATTCCAAAAAAACAATTGAAAACAAAGACCCTAACTGAATAACAGTAAACATCTGCAACATGTGCAACTTCGCTGATGAAGTTATATAGCTGAAAAGTGCTTGTGCTCTGCCCATCATTAAATACTGTGAAATATATTCAGGCAGTGCTGGTATTTTCTGTGTCCTTTGACAGAAATTCTTCTTCTTCTTCTTCTTCTTATTGTTTTTGTGGAAAACTGTAAATAATAATAAATGGTTTAATGATGTGTGTTTACATTTTATAAGACAGACTGGCATTTATCATTTGTTCATGTACATGATCTGAGGCAGTTCCAAATTTGCTTGTAGAGTAAAGGCAAATTCAGATAAGAAAATAGTGTGCATGTAACGATTGGACACATGGTTTGCACACAGATTTGTAGGCACGGTTTGTTAATTTGCCATTTTCATTGACTAACTCTAGTCAGGCTAACTTGAGTGTTATTCAGTTGCTTTCTAGCTGCAGTGCTTCTTCATCTACAGCTGTAAGAAATCATAGGCAACCAATTGGTACACTTCACCAAGATGTCCAGATGATTTTTGTGACAAGCTGTCCCCTTTCTGATATGACTAGGCCTTTAGGATAGATTTACCTGGTAGGTTTCAATAGCTGACCCAACTGGACAGTTCCACTAAAAGTTTTTTAAACTGGTGTAATCCACTCAGATCCATTTCTAGTGTCAGACCACCCTAATCCACTTAGTTTTAGTTCCATTTTTAGGCTATTGAAAATTGGTAGGCGCTAATTCTAGTAGTATGCGGTCGACTCCAGCGAAGTTTTTCTCAAGGCGAATCTCATCATTAAGCAACCATCCTTTGAACACCTGCGGATAGCTATTTGGGCAGTTTTTTTTAAGCCCAATACTATATTAAATGGGAAGAGAGTCATACACTTAATTATAAAAGTCACTGGGGCATATCTTCATCTACAGAATCACCAGTTGTATCTGATTAAAAAACAGTGCAAGTTATGCTATGCATACCCAAGTTACACAACATTATGTCTTAATTTATAGCTTGATTCTGAGTTTCAACATGATCGATCACTTTAGCTTTAGCTCATCTCATCTTAAGAGAGCGCTGAATAATTGCCAAGCTAATTCAAATTATGGATGTGGTTAGCCAAGAAAAACAACATCTTTGGTGCAAATAGCAGGCATATCTAATGAGTATTCCTGTCACCACAGCTGAAACTTTTTTGAACCTCTACTGTGTGCGTGCATCATGACTGGTTTAAATGTTTCCCACTTCGGATATTGGTTGGCTGTTTGGGGGCATGGGCAGGATCTTTATTACAGAATTCTCCCATATATTTCTATTTCTCCTTTGAGTATCATATCTCTCTGCGTCCAGTTTCAACATTAGACTAAGCAACTTTCCATCAGTCACTTTTATATTGGGCGCCAGTCTAAGTTGGTCAGTGTGGGTGCTATTATCAGACAAGTGTAAACCTGCCAGCTCCAATTTGATACCTCTCAACTTCTCAGCTTTTTGTTATTCGTTTCACTTTGCAGAGTTACATGCTGTAGATGGAAACAAGTTATTTAATGAAACTTGTTTACAGGTAGTGCTGATTTTAGGAAATCAGTTTTTTTGATGATTCACCAACAGCATGAAAAAAAGCTCACTGGCTCATTGCTTCAGTGTTGGCTGGTTTTCATGCTTGTTTATGAAGAGTTTCCATGTGAGTGCAGTAGCAGATGTTTAGATCAGTATTTTTAGCAGCTTCTTAGAACAGCAACTTACTGTAAGGGAGAAGGGTTACTATGTGTGTGTGTTGTAACAGGATCTCAGAGGACAGAAGGACAGAATTAAGACCACTCTGTCAACACCCTATTCATCACAATCACACACTGAAAAATATCTCCAATTCATACTGATCATAAATGTGCTACGCCACAGGCTACCACGTGACTGATTTCAACAGGTACTCACTGGATAAATCATTGGATATTTGAGTGAGGAGGAAACACTGATGCTAAAAAAAAAAGGTCAGACAGTAGTGAGACAGCTTAGGATATGGGATTTCTGAAGGCTTAAAGGGTCCTCAAAAACTCCTCCAGGATGTTCAGGGGTCCTTAAAGTGGTTTAAGCCACCCTTGAAGGCATTCAGTGAGGTCACAAGAAGTTTCAGTTGTCCTTGCAGTGATTTTACTGGTCCTTTAATCTGACTGTGGGACTGTAAGGCCTCCATATCCCAGAATTTAAAGGTAAACACAGACCTCACATTTGATGCTGGTGAGATTACCGAAAAGAGACGTGTACCTGCAGGTATCTTTGGAAAAGAGTCCAAGAAGAATCGAAAAGAATGGATGTCTCGGCTTTCCTGAAGTGGTTTCTGTGGTTCAATTCATTTATATGCATTTCAAGAGGATGTGAAGATGTGTATCATTCAACCAAAGTGCCCAAGTTCCTTTGAGAGGCTTCACTGGCTCGCCTGGATATTTTAGATGTTCTTGGGATGTGATTCAAACAGTCCTTATTTTGGTTGAGCAGTTCTTTTGGACATGTTAAGGGGATTTTAAGGTTGGCTAAAATGATCCTCAAGGTAGTCCCAGTGGTGCTTGAGGAAGCTGTGAAGGCATCGTTGTGGTTCAGGTGAGTGCCATGAAGGAACTTCAATGTGACATGGTATGTTTACAAATATTCTTGTTGTTTTTGAAGTGATGACGGTCTGCAGGACTTTTTCTTTGGCACATCCACTGAGCTGACCCAATACGCTATCTTTAAAAACACTACCATAAATAATCCCTCAGTGATCTGATCTATAGCTGTCCAGTGATGTGTGTTTGATTACAACACTGTGTCATGCTGTTCTGAACCTAATAATCAGTTGTAGTTATAAATACAGACACTGACTCACAGCTCAGGTATATGTGGATAAATTCAGAGCAGTCCCGTGGCATGCAGCTATTCTCCAGCTATGTGTTACACACATACACAATGTCCTGAATACATGTAAGATAAACCTTTTAATCCAGGTCATACAGGTCAGCAAATGAAATTCATTTAAAAATCTTTATTTGTAAAGGTTAGAACTAAATTTCAGAGATAATTTTATAGGGCATTTAGAAAAAGTTTGAATGGGGACATGAGAGATTTTAAATTGTGTTATGGTTAGGCATTTAAATTTGCTTAGGATGAGTCAGAATGCACTTATACCATTTTAGAGTGGCGTATAATGTATACACATTGTGTGAGGATGAGTTAAGAGATGTTAGATTATGTTAGAATGAGCTAGAGGATATGAAGTACTGTGCAAAAGTCTTAGGCCAACTCTTCATTTATTTACATTTTGCTTCCAATAAGCCAGGCGTTCTTTAATTTTTTAAAGTGACCTTGAACAATAGTTCTGCAGGCTTTCTGAGGGTGTTTCAGTTTTTCTTTGGATATTGGCTGTTTTTTTTCACTCATTTTCTCTCCTGTGGTACTGGCATGGTGTGCCATGAACAAATCTGAGGAAACTGGACAAGTGGAGGACAGAAGAAGTGGCAGGCCTTAAAAGTATGAACAGTATCTGAAAGTCAAGTCCATAAGAAAATCAGTGTCAACTGGTCTTATGGAGTGATAAATGGAGCTCAACTTTAGGAAAGCGGTGTGGGATCATATCGAGAGATAATGGAAGAAAAGGCAGTCAACAGCCAAAGAATTGCTTTGGAACATCCTTCAAGAAGCCTGGAGAACAGTTAATGAAGAGTATTTAAAAAAATGACAAGAAAGCTTGCCTAAAAGAGTTCAGGCTATGTTGAAGAATGAAATACTGACCTTTAAGCTGATTAGAATTGCACGCACTCTGTTTTTGCTTTATGTACTGTATTTCCATATTATGTTTGCATGTTTCCATGATCACTGGACCTATTTCCCATTTTCTGGCTGGAGTGGGTTATAGTAAAATTATGAGATATTATGGGGGATTTATTTGGTCTTGAATAAGATATATGCATTTTTACTATGTTTTTTTATTCAGAAGTGGTTATTATGGGATCACAATTAGTTAGGATTCATCAGAATGGATTATCACATGTTACAGTGCATTTAGATTGGTACCAATGAGTTATAGTGCAAGAGTGGACCAGGATGTGGCGGAATAAAGGATAAGGGACATATTGAATTGTTTATGTAAGCTTTAGCAGTTATGTTCTTATATTTGATGTCAGTACTCACAGAATGGACATGAATGAACTAGAAGTTATATAGAGTTTGATTAGCCTGGTATTTAAAATGGTATATATTTAGGTTTACCTTAGTTGGACAGATGCATTAAACCGATATGACCAAAAACCTCCTCCTCCTCCTTTTCTTCCACCTCCTCCCTGCTTTGTCAGGGCTGATTCAGATGGCATCAGTGTTTCCACCCACACCCTGTTGTTATGAAAGATTTCACTGCAGGGCTTTGACATACTGTAACTATAAACATACACAGATAGCAGAATATACTTTGCATCAGATACTACTTTTTGACTGTCTATATATAATGCCTCCTCAAGTGGAAACTAATGCCAGCAGCAGGTGGACAAAGACTTCAGTTTCTTCAACTATTTAACTAAAACTGCACACCTCACATATAATTGCAACCAAATAATGTGCTGATACTAAATCTAGGCAGATTTTCAATATTACTGAAGAAATATTGTTCTTTCAGTTACAAAGCCATTTTATTTTAATAGTTGTGTATGGTGTGGTGTATATGACCCTTGATATGTTCACCTTGAATTTTGTTTTATATCTCTTGGTTAATTAACTTTCTGGGTCTTTAAATGGAAATTAAGAAGAGTTTAGATATACAGACCAGATCCTTCTTTCCCTGTGGCAACTGGGCACATAGACTCATTATGTCAGCCAATCATTCACCCTCTTCTTCTCTTTGTCTCTCTCCATTACCTTCCTCTGCCCCTGGCAGCTGCAGCTCCATATGTTCTTTATCCATATGTTAGTTACTGTTAAGCAGATCAGCTGCTCAGGTTTCCAGGTCGTAACACCACAAATATCAAAGATGGGCGGCTCTTTGTTTGTTCTTCCGAGGCTCTGCCAAGAAGGGTCTCTTTCATGTAGGAGCTTTAACAGGAATGCAGACACAATTCCAGACCTGTATATATTACTACAAATGGTTAGTAGTGCTAATTCTTATCTAATAATTCAACAGTCCTGATGAATGCTGCTTTGTGTCAGTATTTAGGAAATTTAGGGTTTTGATTTATTCTGCATTTGTGTATATATTTGTTTTATACAGCAGTATTTTTTTAATTTTCAAGTCCTTAATTTAGGTTTTCTGTTTTTAAGCATTTGTAGTTTGGACTTTTATGTTTTAATGGTCTGGTTTTTGTACTTCTTTTGTTGAGTCTCTGTCTTGGTTTCTGTTATTCAGATAATGCCTTTTAAGTCTTTAAGTTTTTGTCTTTAGGTTGATCTAATTTTTTCTTCTTTAGTGTTTCCTCTGTATCACGTTAATTCAATTCAATTCAGTTTTATTTATATAGTGCCAATTCCCAACAAAAGTCACCTCAAGGCGCTTCACACTGTAAGGTAACGACTCTACAGTATTAGAGAGAAAACCCCGACAATCAGATGATTCCCTATGAGCAAGCACTTGGCAATTGTGGAAAGGAAGAACTCCCTTTTCACAGGAAGAGGCTCAGGAAGGGGCAGTCATCTGCCTTGACTGGTCGGGGGTGAGGGGAGAGAGAAGAGAGAAAGGAGAGCAAAGAGCGACACAGACTGTGAGAGAGAGGAGACAACATTTAATGACATGCAGCAGTGGCAATAAATGTATGGAGAGTGAAAAGAGGTGGGTGGAGAAGAAATGCCCAGCACATCATAAGAAGCTCCCCAGCAGCTTAAATCTACTGTAGCATAACTAAGCCCTAACTATGAGCTTTATCAAGAAGGAAAGTTTTAATCCTAATCTTAAATGTAGAGGAGGTGTCTGTCTCCCGAATACAAACTGGGAGCTGGTTTCACAGGAGAGAGGCCTGATAGCTGAAGGCTCTGCCTCCCATGTTACAGTATGAGTGTCATTGTCTCTGTGCTTAGTGGTTGTCTTTTGGATTATTTCCTATTTTGATAGTTTACTGGCTCTTGTGCTTTGCTTTGAGATTTACTTCTTTGTGATTGTCCTGATTAGTTTCAGCCATGTCTCATCTCCCTCCTGTTTCCAGTAGCCAGTTATTTTATTTCTGCTGGTTCCTCTTTTAAACTCTTTTTTTGATTACTTTTTTTATTTCAACCTGAATAAAACACATACAGAAGTTTTTAAAATGGCTTAATAAATGCAATTTAATTGAACCTTGATAAAAGTATTGACAGACTGATAGCAAAACAGCTGAAGAGTCACCAGTACTGACAGTCACGTATAAAAAATGATATATTAGTATTTTTACAATAACGCTGTGGGCAGCACAGTGATGCTGGGTCTGAATCCACCAGTTGCCTGGAGCCTTTCTGTGTAGAGTTTGCATGTTCTCCATGTGCCTGTGTGGGTTCTCTCTGGGTCCTCTGTGTCATGGTCTGTGGGTTTTGTGGTTATGGGACTGAGTTTTGTTAGTTTCAAGGATGTTTCATTTTCTTTTTTTCTTATCGTGTACCTAGGTTTTTGTTTCTTGTAGTTTGGCTTTAGTTCTATCAGTCCAGCTTCCCTTGTGTTTTCTGTATACATTATCTTGGTATTCACAGTTTTGTTCATTGTTTTCCTAGTTTCTTTAGTTGTCATTCTCAGTCTGTTGTATTCTCAGTTTATGTTTAATCCTCAGTGCTTGTCCCAGCGTATGTTTAGTTTGTTTTTAGTTCTCTTTATGTCACCTCTGTTATTGTTCATCTGTCAAGTTCAGTCTTATGACATCAGTCCCTGTCAGTATGTTTCTCACTTCCTGTTTTACTTTGATGCCAGTTGTTTTCCATGTATTGTGTTCAAATTTACTTACTGCCCTTGATTGTTGCCACCTGTGCTCCTCTCCCTCCTGTTGCTCGTTTATCATTAGTCTGTCTCAAGGTTATTATAGTTACATAAAAGTAACTAAAAACTAAATCAAAAAATAATTTTAGTTGACTGAAATAAAAATAAAAACTAGACTTTTGGTAAAAAGCAAAACTAACTTCAACAACATTGTGCGCTCACGAAACTAACTAAACTAAAATAAAAATATACAGGAAATGTTTTTGTCTTTGTCAGTTGAGTTAAATTTGGTCAGACAGCCTGTCTGATGAGACTTTGGTGCATTTGTTTATTGAAACTCGGGATGTCTACATGACTGTGACTCATCTGCCTTCATAAGGTGTTGTGTTTGTATTGTAAATTCTGATATGAACATCTTAAATCTTCCACTGAAAAATACCACCCATATTATAATAATTAAGAAAACTAAAACTAACACTGAAGATAATAAAAACTAAACATTTTCAAACAATAAAAACTAGACTGAAATGAGCAAATCCGCTCTAACTGAAGCTAAATTGAATTAAAAGCAAAAACTCAAAATGAAATAAAAATAAAAACTAATTGGAAAATACAAAACTATAATAACTCTGGTCTGTGTGTATTTATACCCCTGCTACTGTTTGGTTCATTGTTGCATTGTTAGTCTATGTCCCCTCAGGTTAGAGAGTGTTTCCAGTTCCCTGTGTTTCCATGCTCTGATTATGCTTTATGGACTTTGGTTTTGTCAAAGGAGTTTTTTGCTGTTAAAATGCACTTTTGTTTTTCCTTATCCTGTTTCCCGGAGCCCTGCATATTGGGTCCTCTCTCAGCACTCACACACTGAATCATGACACTTTGGCTTTCTCCCACAATTCAAAACATGCATGTTCATTTGTGATTCTAAAGTGGCCATAGGTGTAAATGTGAAAGTAAATGGCGGTCTGTCTCTCTGTGATAGACTGGTGACCTGTCCAGGGTTGCCCCATGACAGCTGGGATAAGCACCAGCCCCCTGCGAGCCTGAAATCCATAAGCAGAAGAAAATGGGCGGATGGGCAGTTAATGTAGGCAAAAGTAACCAAAAATAAAATAACACCTACAATTTTAGAAGGATATAGTGTGAATACAAGCCAGTTGGGGGATTCATTTTGGAATAATGTCAAAATATTTCCACTATGGTGATGTTTTCTGTATTTTCTCTGTGGAGTGTGAATGCAGCAACCTTTTGCAGGGAATTTGACTGGGGGGGTGATGTAATTTAAACCAAATTAACCTGAACTTTAGATTTATGACAGGAAAATTTGCGTTGCAAACCTCCATGTTGTGGCTGTGTCTGTTTCAAGTCTTTGGAAACAAGGTTATCGGAAATCAATTATTTAAACTCTCTGTCTATCTGTTCCCAGGAAGTGGGAGTGGTGCAGTGGGCGGTGCATTGCCAGGACTCATAGGTACCACTGGTTCCTCAGTGATGATGAAACCATTCCTGCCATTTCCTGTCGAGACAACATCGCCAGTTGGACTTTTCCCAAACTTCAACACGGTATGCGTATCTGTGTGTGTGTTAGCAACAGGAAAGGTGTGCTGTCTCTGCAGGCCATATACAAGATCTGTCACACTGTTGTCAGTATTCAGGTTTGAGCAGGCTGGTGACCTCTGATCTCTGTGTGTCTCCCTCAGATGGACCCAGTACAGAAGGCTGTCATCAACCACACTTTTGGTGTTACCATGGTACCCAAAAAGAAACAGGTCATCTCCTGTAATGTCTGCCAACTGAGGTTCAACTCTGATGTAAGTGTGTGCATCTGTGTGTTGTTGCTGGTAGAACTACAAGCTACAAATAAGTATGAAGTGGTTGCTCGTTAATACATTAACATGTTTGCAGGGAAATGTTAACACTTTATCTTATCATTAGCACCTAAAACTGTGAAATTGAATTAGTTTTGCAGAGGCATAATTCAACACATCTAAAATTAGCATTTACTGGCTAATATTAACTTACTGTTAATCATTGCATTTTGGTTCTGCCAGAATGTTACAACACATTTTTATTATTTTTAATCCAGAAAATAAATTAAAAGCAGCAGTTTACTATTTATCTTTTGCTGGAGTTACGATAGACATTTTCTCCTTCAAGCAGTTTTTGCCAAGTCTGACTGAATAGGAGGGTCTTACCTCTTGGCAGATGGAGAGCAGATGGACTGAAGTTCATTCTTGTTTTTTTTTTCTTATAATCTTGTGATGTGTTCTTTGAAAAGAGCAGGTCTTTACACTCAGGTGTAACACCTCCCCCTCTACACTTCAGTGACACAGTTCAGGTGACGAGTTGCGTCATTAGGGTCATGCCAATCAAACATGAGTTATTTACGAGCTGGTAAACTTATTCACGAGTGAGCATGAAAACAGGAATCAATGCTGAGAAGTAAAAGGAGTGGGAGTTCAGTCTAATAAGCTGGGTAAAAGTTAAGCCATGGAGAGAGTCACATGGGGGCACTGTTTTTCCAGTGGTTTGTTACAGGGTGTTTCCACACTGTCACTCTGTGTGGTGACACGTAACATAAACCACATTTACAGTGCAGAGATCTGCTTAGCTGGACTCGTCATACATTATGTCACAAGGCTATTCGCACCTAACACAGGGTGACTGTAATGATATTTTGAACCCTGCAGAAAAAGTGGAGCCTGGTTAAACCTTTTCAGACCACTATGCTTTTTTTCATATTTTGCACTCCTGCTGCACAGATGCACTGACTTTATTCAAATGAACAAGAGTGCTGCATTTTTTTCATGCACCGTCAGCCTCAACACGGCCTCAAGTCCATCTCATGTGCATTTTTAACATAACATATACACTCAGTTTTAAGCAGCCCAGCTGTGTACACAGGTGGGATGGAAGCTTGCAATTTATGCACACTATATCCGTAAACACAGCAAAAAAGTATGTTTATGCTTCAAGCTTATTTTCCTTGTTTTGATGTGTGTAATTACAGTGATTGTGCTCTCAGGGCTTCTAAAACACAGGTGTCCTATGGTGTGCCTGAGCAACCACAGCTGATTTTGTGACATTGCTGCTCTGCTAACATGATATTCACAATATGCCTTTATGGTGATTGGTTTAGTCCTCCTATACAGAAAATAAGTAGAGGGAAAAAAAACTTTAAATATATGTTTTTTTAATATGTATTGTAATGCTCATTTACTATATAGACAAAAGTATTGGACAACACTTCTTAATCATTGAATTTAGTCCCAGTTTCATTCAGTCCCATTGCCAAAAGTGTAAAAAATCCAGCACACAGCCATGCAGTCTACCTTTACAAACATTTGTGAAATAATGGGTTGTTCTAAAGAGCTCACTAAATACCTGCACAGTACTGTAATAGGATACAAGGCAGCTTGTGGAATTTCTTTACTTTAAGATATTCTGCAATCATAAGTAAGTGGTATTTTTGCAAATTGGAAGCATTTCAGAACCAGAGTACCTCAGTCATGAAGTGACAGACCATGTAAAGTTGCATGGTGTGGACACTGGGTGTGGAAATATTGAAAAGGCTCAGCTGACTCAGTTACTGCAGCGTTCCAAACCTCCTCTGGCATTAACATCAGCACAAAAACTGTGCACCAGGAGCTTCGTGGCATGGGTTTCCTTGGCCAAGCAGCTGCATGGAAGCCTGACATCATCAAGCACAAAGCAGACCTCCCTCTTCTACAGTTTAATGTAAACACATACACCATTATATAGAAAACAAATGCATTAGTCAGGATAACATGGCCAGTTCTTGCCAAATACGTTTGAGTATGCAGCTATAGATTCTGGGTGGGAAGCTTGGGTGAAATAAAAACTCCAGAGGTTAGAGCAGCAGTCATCCAGTAACTCACAGGTTCCTGGTTTTAACTCCTGTTCAGATGCTGGTATCTCTGTTTTGACTGCTTTTGTATATGATCTCCAATGAAAATAAGCAGAATAAGCAACTTGGTCTAAATAATATTAAAATCACTTCCAGTCTGTATGCAGTGGCCATAGGCTGGTTTCTACTGGCTGAAGAACAGCATTAACTGGAGGTGTGCACTGCACCATAAATAATATACCAAGCCCATAAAGTCTATATGAGAGGGTGACCAAGTTACACCTGATGTGTGGATTCTGAGCGGTATGTCAGTTCCATTCTGAGACTGAAGGTGCTCATATGGAATATATTTTCATGTTGTTAGGCTGCATATTTAACGCTGAGCATTGTGATGTGAAGCACGCTGTCACTGCACTCTGGAGCAATGGAAACATTCTGCAGAGTGACAAGTTACGCTTCTCTCTATTGTAGTCTCGTGGACAAACGTGGGTTTAGTGAATGCCAGGACAACATTACCTGCCTGACTATATGATGTAAACTGTAAAGTCTGAAGGAGGGATAATGCTATGAGAGGCCCTTGGTTCCAGTGAAGGGGGTGGGACCACTTCCATTTTAGTCCCTATGGATTTAGAATGGGATGTCATAAAAGCGCTGATTTAATAGCTTCATTTTAGAGAGATGAGAAACTATGATTCTATAATGATTACTATAATACATAAAGTATAATTTGAAAAGCTGCTGTGCTAGTCTATAACTAAATATAATATTTACGGATTTAACTTTTTGGATTTTTAAAGGTGTGTAGGTGGAGTAGTGGTTGTCATATTTTGTCTTGTTTGATAGTAAATTCCAGGAAAATGCTGCAGAAAGACGTCTGATGGACACTTTCATTAACAGATATTATTTAGCCTCAGAAACTGATAGGGGAGAGGATAGAGGGGAAGCAAGATGAGCACTTTTGTATCCTGTTAACAGAAAAAAAGACACTTGAGCCATAGATTGTATAGAAATGATGGCATAACATTGGTTTGTAGACTGTCCTTTTGAAGGATTGTGTTTAACACTTTGGCTGTTGCCATCTTGTTTTTTTTTTTTAATGTATTTATTTTAAAACCAAAGTGACCACATTTAGACCAGAGTGTACCAACTGACTGAGCTAGTTAAGCTAGGTTTTTGACCAAGTTATAGTTTATTCTAAAAATATTTTTGAACAGTTGTAACATGAGGAAAAAATACCTATGGAGACCCGAGCCATTTCTTTTACAAGACTGTAAGCGTGCTTATTTCTTCTGTAAAGTATTTTAACATGCCAGTCTATGAGTTTCACATTTAGAGCCATACTGATATGGCAGTTCTAGACACTACAGTTTTTGGCCCTTTCACATTGCCTTTATTTTTCAGCTATGGTGGCTGCTGCTCAGTCCACACAGAAAACTAAAACCTTTCCATTCCCACATCTCAGTCTCAGGCTGAGGCTCATTACAGAGGGAGTCGCCATGCAAAGAAGCTCAAGTCTCAGGAGAACAAGGCCAAGGCCAAGCTGTCAAACACTGCAGAGACCAATGGGAGCAGCTGTGGTCCTGCTGTCCCCACCGCTCCTGTCTCAGCGAACAGCGTCACTAATCAACACACAGGTTAAATTTTATTTGA
The DNA here is from genome assembly GCA_015106775.1 of Etroplus canarensis. Lineage (NCBI taxonomy): Eukaryota > Metazoa > Chordata > Actinopteri > Cichliformes > Cichlidae > Etroplus > Etroplus canarensis. Next base: position 54,724 of record VUQH01034136.1, read on the forward strand.
CAATAAAACTGCTCTGAATAATATTACTCCTTTTTTTTTATTCTGACAATTATTTTTTTCACCTCTTTCTCTGGTTCTTTCTTCTACTTCTCCCTTCAGATTTCTTATCCAGCCTCAACGACTCCTCATCTTCTCTCAAGCCGTTCCTCTTGTCTTCCACCTCCCCCCTCTCTTCCTCCTCCCCCTCCTCTAGCAGAGCAGGAAGTGAGCCTCCTCCCTCCAGCCCCCCATCCGGACTCCCAGCTCCGGGCCTCTCTTCCTCTTCATCCTCCTCTTCTTCCAAAGTTTCTCCTACTCAGGCTCCTGCCACCTCCTCCTCTTGCCCTGGTCCTCTTCTACCTCCTCCTTCACAGGCCTCTTCCCAGGATGCTCCTCTCCCAGTGGAGTCAGAGGAGGAGAAGGCAAAGAAGCTGCTGTATTGTTCTCTTTGTAAAGTCGCTGTCAACTCACTGTCTCAGCTGGAGGCTCATAATGCAGGTGAGGAAATGAAGTGTGGAAAGCCATGTCAGGTGAAATTTTAACTTTTGGTTCCACCAAGTTTAAGGAGACGATTTACTGAAGCTATTTGTTTTACAATTTCTGTGGTTTCTTTTGTGTAGGACGTGAATGCATTAGTCAAGATAACAGGGCCGGCTCTATCCTGCTGTATTAGGGTGGACAGCTAAAGGTTCTGGGTGGGAAGCTCTAACCAGAGGTTAGAGCAATCATCTAGTAACTCACAGGTTCCTGGTTTAAGCCCCCGTTCAGATGCTGGCATCTCTGAATTCACTGCTTTTGTATATGTTCTCCAGAAAAAAACAAACTTAACTAAAATAATATTAAAAACACTGTTCCAGTCTGTATGTAGTGGCTACAGGATGGTACTGATAGAAGAACAGCAATAACTGGAGGTGTGCACCACACCATGGATAATGTACCAGGGCCATAAAATCTATATGAGAGGGTGACAAAGTCATATTTGATGTGTGGATTCTGAGAGGTCTGTCAACTCCAGTCTGGGACTGAAAGTGCTCCTATAGAGTTTATTTATATGTTGTTAGGCTGCACATTTAACACAAACCTTAAAATCAAACAAAGATATGAAGAACAATTCAACAGCATAATGAGCATCGCAGGGAAAAGTTAATACACACTCCCTCAGTGCCCTGCAGCCAGTCAAAGAAGATGTAAATGGGTGAAAATAGAAATAACGACCATTTTTTGCCACCAAAATAACAACAAAAGACTTCAGCAATGATCTGTCTATAAATGAAAGTGTAACCAGAGGAGAAAGAGAAGGAGAGAGAGAGTTATGTCAATCTTAGGCAAACTGGAAATGCAGAGAAATCTTAGACTCTTGAGTATAAAAATGGCATAAATAACATGCAGGTTCATCTACATGAGTTAGAGCAGGTCTCATTTGTGTGTATTTTTTAAAAAAGCAGTAGGATCGTTGGTAAGTGCATCTTTCCAACCTCAGAGAGACACAGCAGTCTGCCTCCTCTGACCTCAGTGTGCTTGTGCCTCTGATCAGATAAGATGATGTTCAGAGGCAGACTCTGGAAGAATGCTACAGGCTGCCCACCTAGACATTAGAAACAGCACTTGTGATTTCCATTTTTCTACAGGCTCAAAAAAATGAAAATTATTTTCGTTTGCTTTCTGTTTGTTTGGATGGGCAAGACAACTCATTTGCGTAGGCTGAGCCCTCCCCTGCCCATAGCTAGAGCCAGCCTGGCAAGATAAGAACTGCGTGGTCTGAAACTGAAAACTTAAGTTAATCTAAGTGCTACTCACTGTGGACATTTTCATGTGGCTGATCAGATTCAGAGACTGAACACGCACATGAAGACGGAAAGGTGTGTGTTGTGTTTTAGATTTTGACCAGTCATGTTTTTTGGTCTGTTTTGTGAATGACAGAGATGAGAAAGGCTTCAGAGTATAGGTAGGTGTGTGTGTGTGTGTGTGTGTGTGTGTGTGTGTTTTTGTAGTATTTGCAAGAATGATGGATGCATGTAATGACTGTATTACTAAAATAAATAAAATAGTGAATACAGATGTGGCTGTGCTGTTTTCTTGCTGAATATTTGCAACAATAAAATAGAGCAACCATCAGTTGATTGAACTACAAAAATACAAAATGTAGACAAGTTACATCAAAATATGCCTGTTCTGTATCACAGCAATGAGTTTTCATTAATTTTATCACCTCTAATTGCCAGTAATCAAGTGATTTAGTCAACTGGTTTCCTGCAGGGAGATCCCAACGCAGTTTTCAGGTGGCTGTTTTCTGTTCTGTGTTTACTTTTAATTGGACTATTTTCAATATTGAGGAGATTCATATTTTTAAAAAAACCCATTTTTTTTTCTCTTCTCCTTGAATCTCTGAATCTGTATAATTAAGGTGGAGAGTGCAAAGTTAGCTGTCAGGTAATTTCCTTCTCTATTTCACAATAAAGGGACACAGGTGAGTAAAGACAGATTTCTGAGCAAATATACAGATTTATCTGCTAACCTGTAAATACAAGCTGATAATATGAAGGGACTTATACTTGTCAAGAGGAGTATTTGTATTAAAGACACTGAAGGGAGGATGGAAGGAAGGAAGGTGTCCCTCAATGTTTCTCACTAGTTCTGTGCTGCCCCTGCTGGAGCTCATTTGTAACTACTCCCACTCTAATGACATTAAAATATAACAAAGCATACCATAAATACCATGCTCCATACATAAAACACACACACACACGCTAAATGACAGCAAATTAAGGAGTTTTCTCTGTTCATACACTCTTAGTGGACATTCATGTTTGATGTAACACTCTTTGTGTTGCCACATAATTGTAATCATGAATATTTATCCTCAGCAAATTTCTGATGGTTGAGTTTTATAGAAACATTCTAAATCCAGGAAGAAATTAATCAATCTAAAGACAGATGGAAGAGGAAACGTACAGGTTTTGTTATGATGAAATAAAAAAAGAAAGACATGTACGTCTTCATAGCTCCTTCACTGTAAAACACTCACTTTAAAGATATTTTTTTAATAAACACCTTTCCTATTTCCCATCTTTCTGCTTGTTTGCTTTTAGGTTCAAAACACAAAACGATGCTGGAGGCTCGTAGTGGTGCCGGACCGATCAAAGCCTACCCTCGACCTGGAGCTAAGCTGAAGAATGGCAGCAGCTCGGCGCTTAAGGGCTCTGGCCTGCAGAACAAAACCTTCCACTGCCAGATCTGTGATGTCCATGTCAACTCTGAGATCCAGCTCAAACAGGTAGGTGTTTAACATTTTAAAGCAGGGTTGCTGGAAGCTTTTCTTCAGCAAACTGAGAATTCATAGTTCAGAAATCCGGAGGGTCTTGAAGTAGAACCACTGCTCCTTCATGTTGAAAGGAGCCAATTGAAGAGGTTCAGGCATCTGGTTAGGATTCCTCCTGCCTGCCTCTTTTGGAGGTTTTCCAGGTGAGCCCAACTGGGAAGAGAACCTGGGGTAAACCAGAACCTGCTGGAGAGATCATGTATTGTCTCTCACCTGGAAACACTCCAGGATCCCACAGGAGGAACTGGAAAGTGTTGCTGCAGAGAAGGACATCTGGAATACCCTGCTTAGCCTGCTGCCAGCATAAATGGAAGATAATAGTTTGATGGATGCTTTTAAAATGAAACATTCATTGATGTGAGGTCAGAGACATCAATTGTTGGACATTGTGGCTGTATGTTGTTTCAAAATAAAATGTGTAGTCTACATCTTTCTTAACTGTAACATAGCTGTTCAGCCAGTTCATCTGCGCTGAAAACATTTACTGTACTTTACTGTAGCAATTACTATTTAAAACTTGTCTCTATCAAACTTTAGACACACAACACACTCATTAATCATCAGCCATTTGTGGTGGTGTAACTGGTTGCACTAATGAAAAATTTTCTGTCAAACTTGGCATCTTGTTGGAAATACTGTGAATATTAGAGAAAGTATGAGGCTGAAATGACTTTTAGATTCTAAAACTGGAGTAAAAGTAGTTTTTTAGTCATTTTTGAACTGAACCTGCTTTCTTGAACAATCTCCAGATCTGAATCTGTGACTGTCTGTTCAAACAACCAGCAGCCTCCTATTAAAGGCTGCATTTCATTACAATTGGAATACTAAAACTTCAGACTTTAAATTTGTAGCCTCTATTAAGGCTTTCTACTTTTTTGTTAAGAATAATGTATTTCACATTTCCTTTTTTTTAAACTCGAAGTACATATAATTAGTTTTCCCCTCAGACTATAGAACATACTCGTTTAGCTGGTTCTAGTTGGTGAGCTCTTGGTATTTGAGTGTGATTTGGGGGTTAGATTTTGATTTTGGCAGTCTTCACAAGAAACCTCTGGTGACCTTTTGTTGTCTTGCCTGCGCCCAGCTTTGTTCTCAGTCAGAAAGTCTTTTTATGTTGTTGTTGCAGCACATCTCCAGCAGGAGGCACAAGGACAGAGTGGCAGGAAAACCCAGTAAACCCAAATACAGCCCTTACAACAAACAGCAGCGCAATACAGTCCCTGTAAGTCTCTCTTTACTTCTGTCCATCTGATTCAAATTCAAATGTGCTTTACTGAATAGCAGCAGGATTGTGTAGATCAATTAAACACCAATACAATGTCTAAATATTCATCTAGTAATAAAAGCAAACTTTTCCTGGAGTAATCACTTTAATCAATCTAATTATTTACTTTTTTATTTTTTCTACTATTTTTCATCTTTCTCTTTTTATCTTTCCCCTCCTTTTCCTTCCTCCTCTTGTCTCTTCTCCTCTCCTTGTTTCCTTGCTTCCTTAGAAGGAGCTGGTGAAGCCCTCCCTCTCACCCTCATTCCTCACCACTCCCTTCGCTCCACCTTCTTCTTCACTCACCCCCTCCATCTCACTCCCTCCCTCCTCTCTGTCTTCCTCCCCCCTCCTCACACCCACCTCCTCACCGCTCACTCCAACCATCTCTCTCCATCCCCGCCCTCCGGCCTCTTCGCCCCTTTTCACAGCGTCCTTTCTGCGTCCAGCTCCTGGACCAATCAGAGCGAGCCAAGGATCAATTCTCTTCACGCCCTACTGATGTCAGAGGGGAGTCAAACCAGCAAACTTTGACCTGTTTTTTGTTGGAGCTAGAGGGACAGAGGCGTAATCAGCTTTGCCATTAAAATTGCAGGGATTCAAACCTGCTACCTTCTCACCCAGCAAAGGCTTCACAGAGAGACATCAGAGGACAACACTGCCTCTTCTAAACTATAAACCTGAACCTGAACAGAACCAGCGGATGAAAGAAAAACCAGGAGTTCTTTTAGCCTGACATGTAACACTCCTGGAAAAAATAGAGAATTGCTCAACATCGTCCAGAAAGCAATAAGTGACTGTGGACACTTCTTAATGTCTGGAGAAAAAACAAAGTGCAGCTCAGTTTTGTTCCGTCTTAAGTTATCGTGATGCTCCAGAATCCCCCAAAACAGAAGGTCCACCTCAAAGAAAGTTGAGTGTTTGATTTAACCTGGGCACAGAAACAGTTATGGTATTCTCGTTTGTGGCAAATATCTGTTTTTGGCAATGTGAACTGCATAAAAATGAAGCTTTAGACATATTTTGATTTGCTTGAGATGACAAGGAACAGAACCTAAACCCAAAAGAACTTGCTCCCAAACACTAAATACACAAATTAACAGGTTAAGAGTGGTGTTACTGTTTTATTGCTGCACCTCAGTGGTTGATAAAGTTTTGGCAAAGATCTCAGCTCTGGCTGGCCTTCTCAGAGATCGAAGAGGATTGGACGAGCTGTTCTCGCACCTCTTCAAGGAACTAACCAGCAAAAATAAGATGTCAGAAAACTCAGCAGACGTTGTCCGTCATGAACCAATACTACCACAGCTTTCTCCATACACTCCCTCAGACGTCCCTACACTCATGTTTCATATATACAGAATTTCAGGAGAAAAGGAAATTATTGGATAAGACAGGCGGCAGTTTATATTTACTGTCAACAAATCGCATGGAATGACTAAAACCAACTGTATGCTGAATATCTGGACTTCCCTTCTCACAGCTCCAAATCCTTTGATTCCTACTGAAGGCAGAAACCTTGAGGAAGGTTTAAGAATAGATAGTTTCATTTATCAACCTCTTATGACCGCTTTCTGTCTTTAAAAAAAACCCTAAGAGTAGGCTTTTTGTAAGCAGCCAGTTTGACACTTTATAATAAGTAAACCTTTAGAGGAGTTACCAGTCACTTCAATTAAGTTTCTGTACCTAAACAGAACAGAAACTTCATTAATGTGATGAATAACACTTGTGTTTCTTGCAGAAGAAAGTCTATTTTAAGATCCATACCTGCCAACACACCCATTTTCCTGGGTTTCTCCCTTGTTTTAAGGCCATCTCCTGGCAGCCTCCCATTTTGTCATTTCTCCCAGGAAACTCTCACAATGTCCTCATACTTTATTTAGAATAATTGGAAAACACAAATCAGTAAGTTTGTTGTGTTCCTGTAATGTTACCCAAGTTGCCAAATAGTTTATGAAATACAGCCTACAAAGACTAGCCATGCACTAAATACAGTTTTTACCGATGTGTCAGCACAACCTGGCAACCCGCAATCCAATTCAAGGGGTCTTTGTAGCTGATTTCTGAGCAGATAACTAAATAAATTAGCTGCTGTCTCAGTTGTTGTTGGACCATTTCAGTTCACCTTTCTCCGCAGACATCATAAAGATTGAAACTCCAAAAAACACACAAGATATAACAACTGTGAGCTGAGCAAAGTGAGGAACTCTAGCTGTGCAACGGGGAGTTTTTGACTTTGGTGCAGTTGGAAAGATATTAATCGGCTCAGTCTTCTGGAATCAATAACTTGAAATTGGTTTCAGCCATTTTCATTAAAATCATCTGATCTGGACAATTTGAAAATGGTTGCAACTCATCTACAGTTGGAAAGATGCACTATGAAACACATTCATCACAGAGAGCATCTACAAAGGACACTGGAAAACTGAGATGCTAAAAAAACATACAATTTAGACGTGCAGTCTCCCCAAATTCATTTCACACGTCACTGCTCTGCTGTTGGTTATTATAGAAAGTTTTGTAAAGAAAGGAATATTTAATTTGACCCATTTAATTTTCATACAGTTTCATCAAAATGACTTCACACACCAGTTAAAATTAAAAAAAAAGCCTAAATGTTGGCAGGTGTGGTAGGATCTATAAAATAAATTTTTAAAAACTCACTTTTCACTTCTGCCTCTTCAAAATGCTAAACCAGGAGCTGCAAAGCAAACTTTTAAGGTTTCAAACAGGTAAACAGTGACATTTTTACCCAGTGTTCAAATATGAGGAAAATCAGGTCAGCTTTTTGGGGACTGTAAGGATAAAACTCTCCAGATTACTGTGTCTGGATAAAAATTTTGCCTGTTTCAGTCTGTGTGATTGACAAGTTAACCTGTTTAGTGATGTCATTGTGTTAATGCGCTTCTCTGACAAAAATATGCAAATTTGATCAAAAATGTAAGCTGGCATGAAAAAAAATTGAAAGTTTTCTACTGTTTCATCATTTTTTAGCCATAATCTCTCCCTCCATTTGTGTCTCCATGTTGTTTATCTACACTGTCACACAGGTGTGCAGTTTAATTTGTCCAATGTTTCAGTTTTAACCTGAAATGGTATAATTTTAATATATTTGGGCTAAAAAATAGCAAAATCAGCTTTAAAAACATTAAACTGTGTAATATATCTGTAACTGATGACATGTGCTGACAAAATGCTACAGTACATCCATATAAACAGCCAAACTGGAATAAACCAGATACATTCTTTTAACGGAAAACGTGTTCCTCTTAACATGAAAACCAGTTTAAATCATCAGCTTCATTTCTCCACAAACCCCAAAGCAGCAGAGCTTTAAGCTATTTCTCATAATGGTTACTCAAAGGTTTGTTAGTCATTGCTAACATCTTGTTTCTCATTTTGCAGTGTTTAAACTTTATAACTAATGTCATGTTGTAATGTCCTTTCCCAAGTCTCTGCTGCCTGTGACAGAAATACTTTGGACTCTGGACATGGCTCTTTCCTGCTTTTCTTTCATCTGAAGGTTGAGGTTTATTGACCCTTCCTGCTGTTACTGAACTTTCTGGAGTTTGAAGCATCTGAGCACAACTTTTACTGAAACTGAAGAGGAGCGCAAAACTTTTTTTTTTTTTTTAAACCTGCAACTAAGCTCACTGACTTTCCACGAACAAACAAAATATTACCTATAACTGTCATTAATACTTCTATGGTTATTTTTTGTTCTCTAATAATTTGTTTTGCAATGTGTGTTGTAAATATTTACCAAAAGCTTTTTCTTGACTTTTTAAACAACTGCTTGAGTTAAAAGTGTTGAGTCTATTTAGCACTTTGGTCCAGGGTGGATATCTCAAGGCCACACAGATGAATCTCTCTTTGGCCTTGATTAACAAAGCTAAATCATATTGTATCATAAAATAACCTAAACTCAGAGGTCCACTTCTTGGATTTATTCAGAACTTTCAGCTTAATGTCAGAGCTTTGGGTTAACTGAAATGGCCATGAGGTGTATGTGTGTGTTTTTCAGTTGTCCTTTAAAGTCCAGCTCTGTTACCCAGGATAATCACAATTTATTTTCAGTATATAGCCGCAGAGAAACATTGGTGTTGCCACCCCTCCAGCATCACAGCTTAATTTTCCAGCCTTCCAAACATTACATTAAAGTGAAATTTTGGGCATTTTAAAGAATCAGAATCAGCTTTATTGGCCAAGCGTGTCAACACTTACAAGGAATTTGACTCCGGTTTCACTTGCTTGCAGTACTATCATAAAATTAGACAAATACAGATAAACTAGACATTAAACTAAAAGAAGGATGAGGTATGGTAAATTAAAATAATAATTATAATAATAAATAAAGTGACTTCTGGTTTTCTGCTCAGTATAAAAGGACTCAAGTGTCAAGTGTGCACAAAATCTTGAACAATGAACTTTGTCCTGACTCTCTTAAAATGTGGAACATCAGGGGGCTCTTTTTTAACCTTTAGCTTGCTGTACATGCTTCATTACTTAGTCAGCTGTAATGAGTAACAACTGCCTAATGGTTCCTGCGTTTGTTTTTCCCATAGTGCTATGTGGAAAAAGGGAAAGTGACACAGAAAAATCATGCATGAAAAAATAGATTTATCACTGATTTGGTGAGAAACTTGGCTAGATGAAAAAATTCTGGACTTAAAATACAGTTCTCACATTAACTACAAATCCTATGGCAGTGCTATGTTGTATTATTTGGGCGACATCAAGTCATATGGTGCTGTCAACATGTGCTTTGTTGCTGAATTATGTAAGCATAAAGTGAAATAACTGAATGTTTTTTAATTATTTATTCAGCACAGTTTTAGTTTAACTGAGGTCAGTCCTCATCGTTTGCCCCATGTAACAGGGTTTGGTTGTGTAATGAAGCTGAAGCGAGCTCTGATATGTGGTTGAAAGATGCTGAAAAAAGCCCTGGAGAGGACCTTTGGGCTGACATTATCATACGTGCTGATTACAGGGTCCCAAATGAACGTTAAGGCTTTAATGTGTCACTTCTTCTGTCCAGTACTATCAAAATTTTGGCTGGAATGAACACTGGAACCTCTATGGGGCTCTACCAGGACTTTTGGCTGTCAGTCTGGTGTTTTCCTTTAGCACTTTTACACTTCAGGTTGCTGTTTTTACAGTTACAAAGAAAACCTTCACAGAACCATTAGAAACCAGAGAAAAATGATAATGTTACCAGTGACTACAACATCTCCTCCTGGAATAGTGTAATGCAATGCAATGTCTGTCTCAATAAATAAAACCAGTCAGATGCTTTAAACAGGCCTATCTGAGGGGCACTGGCAAATTCAGATAATTAAGAATGAGCTAAAAAGTAAGTGACAACATTTCTGATTGGTTAAAAAACAAAAAGCAGGACCTGTGATTGGTCAAAGTAACGCACCTGTTGAGTCTTATTGGCCAGGGACTTTAATGACGGTTCATATTTTATTCACAACCAGTACAGACAAGAGGATCAGTTACAATGAGCAATAACTTACATATGGGGACATGAGATTTGTGTTACAGTGGGCCTGAAGAAACATAAAATTAACTTTTAAGGGGAAAAAGAAGAAGTCTGCTTACAGATGAATGTGCATTTTCTTGTGAAACGGTTTCTTAAAACTTAAAATAATTTGTCTTATTGGTATTACTAATTTTCACATGCTTAATTGTTGTTTTGAAGACTAATATTAAATGTGTCAAATGGACAGCAATGTGAAATGATCAGTAGCTAACACAAGCACATTTACAGCAATGGTATAAATGTTGCTTGCCGTGGTCAGAAAAACGCAAACCACATTGTACAGCTATACTGGATCAGAAATAGTAAAACTCTCATTGGGCACATGTCATTGACAGTAATGAATTTTCTGTGTTTTCAAGTGGTCAGTATTTTCTTATCTGTCTTCCTGCCTCCTCCTGAATAACTTGAAGCATCTCAGTCTTCCAGTAATGAACAGTTTATGTGTGTTTGTGTGTATGTTTTAATCTATGCAGTATTTGGTCTCACAGCACAGCAACTCATCTCTTTTATTAACATGAAACATGTAAAAAAGAAGACAAAGTGTCAAATCTATGTTGATGATGCTGATTAACTGAGGCTGTTTGATGTGTTGCCCAACTGAACTTCCTGTCTGATGATGTCATCATGATGCAATAATGTACAGATCAGATGCTGCTCCCCCCCAAAGACTGAGGCTTGGTAGGCTTAATATCAAAGGTCTACTTATAACACTGGAAGGAATTACAGGGATGCTCTGTTTAAACTGTGTGTGTGTGTGTGTGTGTGCGTGCGTGCGTGTGCGTGTGTGTGTGCGCTTGGAATAAATGTTGATCATTTGTTGGTAATGGCTTTGCTTCCAAAATAAGAGCTCATTTCCATCAGCACAAATGCCATGCAAACAGTAAACTCATTTAAGTGTTTAAAGGAGCAGTTAATCTAAAACTACCACACACAGGGCTCCTGTTTCTGATATATCTAAGATGACTACAAAACATATTGTGGTTTAGTGTCTTTATGTTATTTGTGAATTTTATCTTTATTTTTTTTAAACTATAAATCAAAATTGTGCCAAATATGACACACAGTTCAAATTGAGTAACAGTCATCTACATTTGTATCGTTTTTTTTTTTTAATCTTGAATGGAAATGTTTGAATTGTGTAAAAATCAAGATGTTGATGACATTTTAGAGATGAATGTGAAAGATCTTTCCCTTTATATTCCAGTCTTCCTCAGACAAGTTAAAAAGCAACCTTTCCTGCTTTAGAAAACCCTCATCACCTTCTATATGTACAGAATTTATTCTCTGAGCTTGTTTTTTTTTAAAAGATTGAAGATTGTTTATTATGATGCAAATATGCAAATGAAATTTTGTCAGATATTATGCAACCTTTCTCTTATTTTATTTCTGTAAAGTTGTTTGTTTTCATTAAAAACTGCTGTACATCCTACATTGGCCCTCTCTGTTTATTCATTTGAATTTCTTTTGAAGAATACAGAGCCAAAACAAAATTATTTGGTCAGAACTAGGTTATGAATTTGAAGTTGTTGATATATTTCCATAGACATATTTGTTCATCTAGAAAAATTTTTTTTAAATGGACAACTCAATTTTGTTGCTCCAAAACTTCAAGAAGTGATTTGTTTCTACATATTACAATAGTTGAATCTTAACTCATGGTGATTTAAAGTAGTTCATAAAACAGTCTTGCTGAAAGCTAACTGGCTCAACAGTATAGCAGTATTATTCTCTCTCTGAAATGTTTGCCTTCACTGGAATCCATAGCTTTTCTTTAAGTTATGCAACTTGAAATCAGATATTTAAGTTTAGATATTTGCAATTATTTATTAAGCATTATCAAATGAACAACAAAATAAATTTGTTAGATGGTTTAATTTCTCAAAAGAGCAAGGGCAACAAAACACTGGAAATGTAAGTGGTGCTGAAAAGAAACAGCTGGAGGAACAGGTTGCAACTAATTCAGTTAACTGGCAACAGGGCAGTAATTAGATTGGTTATAAAAAGAGCCCCTAAGAGATAGAGTCTCTTAGGAATAAAGACAGTCAGAGATTCAGCAATCTGCAAGAAACTGTGCCTAAAAATTGTGAAGCAATTTCAGAATAATGTTCCTCAGTGTAAAATTGCACCCACTTTGAATATTCCATCACCTACATTTCATAATATCATCACAAGTTTCTGAGAATCTGGAGACATCTCTGTGTGCAAGGGACACGTCCAAGACCAATAGAGGTTGCTGGTGATCTTTGGGCCCTCAGGCATCACTACATTGCAAACAGGCATGATTCCGTCATGGAAATCACCGCATGGACTCAGAAACACTTCCTGAAATCGTTATCTCTGAACACAGTTCGTGTCATCCACAAATGCAGGTTAAAACTCTAACATGCAAAAAAGAAGCCACATGTGAACGTGGGCCAAATTTTATTTAAAATGGACTGAGGTAATGATGAATCAACATTTGAAATTCTTTTCGGAACTCACTGACGCCGTGTCCTCTGGGCTAAAGAGGAGAAGGACCATCCGGCTTGTTTTCAGCTCTCAGTTCAAAAGTCTGCATCTCTGACAGTATGGAGGTGTATTAGTGCCTATGGTACTGGCAACTCGCACATCTGGAAAAATATCAATGTTGAAAGGTATACACAGGTTTTAGAACAACATATGCTCCCCTCCAGACAATGTCTTTTTTTAGGAAAGGCCTTGCATATTTCAGCAAGACAATGTTAAACAACAGCATGGCTTCAAAAGTCTGGGTGCTGGACCTTTCACCAACTGGAAACAGTTGATTCATTATGAAACAGAAAATACAACAAAAAAGACTCAGGTCTGTTGAGCAACTGAAATTCTATATCAGTCAAGAATGGGACAACATTCCTCTCACAAATGTCCAGCAAGTGGTCTCTTTAAGGACCGTTAAAAGAAGAGGTCCTTTCCTGTCCTAACTTTTTGAGATGTGTTGCTCCCATCAAATTCAAGATAAGCTAGTGTTTTTCATGAAATACTAAATGTTTTAAATATTTTCTATGTTATTTATATTTTATGAAGCATCCCAACCTGTTTGGGATTGGGGTCGTAGTTTTACTGACAATTCAAAACTCTTTAGACTACAAGTCACTTTCCACCATACATTAATACAGTACTTAATTCTATACACTTCAATTATTCAATTCAAGTAAAGGATCACCAGTTAACCTAACATGCATGTCTTTGGACTGTGGTGATGATTTGGGCTTGTTTTGAATACTGGGCACCTTGCAGTCACTGAGTCGACCATGAACTCTTCTGTATACCAAAGCATTCTACAGTCAAACGTGAGGCTGTCTGTCTGACAGCTAAAGCTTGGCCAAAATTGGGTCGTACAACAGGAAAATTATTCCAAGCACAGCAGACTGAGTTTGATTTTCGTGGGGAAAAAAACACCGGTGGAGTCCAGTTCCACATGTACAGAGTACATACAGAAGTGAACTAAAGCAGCTCTCTAACAGTTTTTATCTCTCTCTCTGCAAGAAGGAATGTCTGGGAGTTGTCTGCGTTAACTGGGTGTTCAACATCGCATGATACTTGTGGCTTTCAAACTAATCTGGAGATATTCCCTTTCATAGGAAAGCAACTCCCTTATGGAAGTAGCTTATGGCCTCCAATAATGAGTGAGCAATATTAAGGGGTTACAATGATACACTCTCATGACCTTGATAAACAAGCAAAAGAATATTTCTAACATTTCCTCCCTCTTTGTGGTAAAAGCACAAAAAAAATCAAACAACAGTAAAAACAGGCAGCGTGAAAAACCTGCTGGCAGATGATTCATTACAGCAGGAAAAATCTGACATGCACCCTGTCTGCTGCGGCGAGAGAACATAAGGTTAAATTAAGCAGCATATAAAAGTGTGACATTACATTTATGGTTAAACAAGCAAATCATGTCATATTATGTACTTCCTTCCAGAGTTGCTATAGTTTTGTATTTTTTAATTAGTTTTCATTTCTATTTTGTTTTGAGATTTTGTTTTGAATTCAGTTCAGCTTCACTTAGCTTCCAGAGTGGGCTTACTCGTTTCAGTTTAGTTTTTATTAGTTTCAGTGTTAGTTTTAGTTTTCTGAATTATTATAATATGGATGATGTTTGTCTGACCAAATTTAACCCAACTGACAAAAACTAAAACTAAGGACATTTCCTGTTAGTTTCCTAAGCCCACAATGTCATTTTAGTTAGTTTTGAGTTTTCCCCAAAGTCTAATTTTTATTTTTATTTCATATTACTAAAATTATTATTCTTATGTAGTTTTAGTTTTTAGTTTAGTTTTAGTTAACTCTAATAACCTTGCTTCCTTTGTCATCAGTTCGTCACACTTCAAAAGATTTTCACAACAAACATCATTGTTAATCTTCTCTAAATAAACACAATAAGGAAGGGAATCATTTAAAAAGGTAAAATGATCATAGGCTCCAAGATTGGCAAAATGATTTTGATCAACTTGTGAGATAGTTAACAGAGCATATTGGTAAGTAACTTTCTCTCAGTAACCTGCATAACCAGGCTTCAAACACAGGAACTTATGCAACATCCACAAAGTATAAAAACTGCAAACACAATTATTGAAATGATAACTAAAAGGAAAGTTCTGTAGCTTTCCTCCTGTCTAACCATGTGTGAAATTAACAAATCTCTATTGTTTGTAATAAAAGGTAATTTGTCCTCTCTGTGTTCTCAGGTGACTCTAAATTCATCTAGCTATTCTTTACGTTGTTCTAGTGATAATTGTTAGTACATTTAACAGTAATTTTAACATGATATTTTCCAAAAGAACACTGTAATACATTTCCTAATGTTTGTTATGGTTTCATTAGAGAATTTGAAAACCTCAGCATAAAATAAAAACCAAATATTATCAGACCAATCCCACACACTGCCACACGTAATAAAGTCAGAGAATCATTGTATTGCAGTCTAAAAGCATTTTAAAATCTGAAGCTCTACACCAAACCTGCATGAATCCTTAGATGTTCTTCTCTTTTTGACTTCCCTGATATTGCTTTTCCCATTACCTATACCTCTCTCCCTAGAGGTTTGAATAATTATCTCGATACATAAAAACACAACAATGAAAACTCTACAAAACACACTGTCACAGTCATTTCTCCTTGTCTGCTGGAAATCGCCATTCTCTGTGTCCATCGACATCCTTCAAAGGTGACTCTAGGCCACTCATGTTTGTGTTTTCCCTGGAAATGTATGTGCATTTGTGCGTTTGCACCTTACAGCTGTTGTAGGTCAATGCAGCCCTCTAATGTGTGTGCATAGGGGTGTATTTACTTATCAGGACTGTGTTGATGTACAGCTGATGAGAAGTCATCTGTGGGCTCTGAGACCTTTCTACAGCCACTGGCATGGTTCTTCCAGCAACCTTTACCACAGTGTAGGTGGTTAGTAGCACTTGGAAAGGTCCCTGCCAGCGCTTGAATTTCTAGTGTTTTCTCCTGAAGCTCTCAATGGCCCAGTCCCCAGGCTGGAAGTTGTGTAGTTGTTGTGCAGTGACCAGGATGGAAGAGCCACTTTCACCTGCTGAGAAATCTTTCTGCTGGGGTTAGTTCAATGAAATCCTTCATTAGCTTTTTTTTTCCGAAATAGTCTGTCTCACAGAGCTTGTTGGGATGGTGTTCTTTCTGAAAAAAAAAAAAAAAATTGTAAATCAATGCTGAGTTAAGCCAGCTAACATCCCACACGGGTTGGACTGTGTGTCGAACATAAAAAAAATACCTTGGTTTGGCCTTTGAGCCACGCCACACTCTGCCTGAAAAGAAGTATCAGATGATTTCAAAAGCTGCTTGTCTGATGTGGTCCTCACACTGTGTCAGTGTAGTTGGCGTATACCTCACATTCACAGACAGAAATAAAGTTTGGCAGCAAGATCTCATGAATAAACTGGGTAAAGCACTTCCTACTGAGGACTGTTAGATACATCTCAGTCTTTCTTAAACATCTTTACTGAGTTATCAATGAAGTTGATGACTTGAACCTAAATTAAGCTACCAACAGACAAAGTTTAGGGTAAAACAAACTGCAATGTGAAAACAAAAAAAATGCAACCTTACTGCAAATCAAAATTTATCTTGGTACGAATGTGCTTCCTGTTTTTTCCTCTGATAAAACATCAAAATCAAAATAAGCAGAAATACTAAAATATTTTGGTTGAATTTGTAAAAACAGGGTAAGAAAAAAATCTTTCAAACACCAATTTCTAAAATGAAGGGGGAGAAAAAAATACAAATCTATGAGCAACCCAAAACCCCCAAATTCAAAATGAAATGTCAAACAAAAATGTGCAAAAATTATTTAGGTTTTTATGGTTTACAGAGCCAGCTCATGACATTTGCATTCAGTAATGTAATACACCCTGAAACTAATGTCCTGTAGTGTCTGATTTTCTAACAAGAGTACAGTCTCACATGCTCTGGGATGTTGCCTGTTCATTTAGTTCAAACACCATCTTTAAATGTTGTTCCTCTTTATCAAGTGATCCTCATTTTCAGTGCAGGTTATAAGTACTGCAGCTCAGCTAAAAATGAAAAGAAGAAATCTTAAAACAAAGTAGCATGGGAAGAGCACACAGCAAAACCCTCACAATTGTTTCCTGCCTCTGTGTCTCGACACCCTGAGTTATCTAAAAAAAAAGATCAGAATTAATACACAAAAGGTTGTGCAGTTCTAAGGGATCTCTTTGGTCATGCTGTCACTTTCAATAAAAGTCAAAGTAGAAATCACAAGAAAATACCACAAAGATGATGTTAGCCCTTGGCACCATAGTTAAATCTCTAGTTGGTGTTACATGCATATTCAAAACTACCAACAGAAAGACAGAATAGCTGGTGTTATTTATTTTTTTTATTTATTTATGTTTTTTCAGTTTATCTTGAATTGTTTCATTATATTTTCCACCAGTCCTACTGACTGTGGGTGATAGACACAGTGGTTTCTATTATTTTTGCCATTTTTGTAATTCTTTAATTTCTTATTACTTTTGTCTAATAATAGAAAATTATGAAATAACAGGCATAAGTAACAGAGGAAAACCTAATGTCTCTCTGTGCTGAAAATTTGGCTGCATTTAAAACAGAGTCATTGTTCAGGAATAAAATTAAAAGACACACAATGTCTCACTCTCCTATTGGCTGTCTCTGCCTAAACACACAAACTTCACTTTCTGAAATGGGCGACTGCAGCATCCTTGAAGTCAGATTTTACAGAAAGTACTACTTTGGGCAAAATACACTTTGAAGGTGGCAAAACTAACTTCAAAATGGTTCTAAGAGGTGGATTATAGGTCCTTATTTTTAAAGCAAAACAAAACATAAACAGAACAGAACAAAACAAAACAAAAGCCTACTTAATTGACAGAGGTCTTCATACTATTTATCTGGTCTCAGCATATGTTTACAATACATGATGCAGTGATATGTGTTTGAATCCTGTTTATCAAAAACGAGATTTGAGCACTTATCATTTAGGTCAACTAATTCCTCTACTTCTGCACAGATTACAACCTAGTAACAAGTTTACTGGGCAAATATCAGATATTACAAATTGATGTATAACTCTTAACATTGTTTTAAAATGTTGTGCATTGCATGAAGTTATTACAGACATACATGGTGCGGTGTCACACAAAAATCTATTAGTTAATGTTTTTGCACAGCAATTCAGTTTTGAATCTAAATCTAAATATAAAAAAGTTCTTACATCTTTGTCCCTACAGACCCTTCAGTATTAATGTGATCAAACTTCATTATCTCTCACTGCCATATATTCTTATGAATTTATTATGTGTCTCTAGTATTCATCTTATACTTTTTATTCTATTAGAACAACCCTTAGTTTTCTGTATACAGAAATATCTAGCAATCATGTGTTAAACATGCATTCTTCTATATGTTTTGTCATCTGAACTTTCTTTAGAAAATTTTCATATATTTCACTGTACTGTACTGACATTGTATTTTGAATAGAACTTTATTATGGCTTGTGGCAATAATAAATGGACCTTTGACTCATTCTTTGGACCTTTAGGATTTGTATTTGAGGACCCCTGCTCTACATACACTAAACAGCATGCACTTTGCGATGTTTGCCTGGTAGACGAAACATGTACGAACTATCCCCATCAGTTTAAAGTCCTTTCCTGAGTAGTCCACTGCCTGCTGGTTGTCTCCCCTGGCCAGAGTGTGTGAGTTGCTCACCAGCCCCACACACACACACTGCATACACAAACTGCCAGTCACCTCACTTGGCACTGCTCCCTGACTTACTCTGCGTCACTTGTCCTCCTGCTGCTGAACCAGAAACCCCACCCCACGGCCACAGACTGCAGCGCTATCCAAATTACTTTTGACTCGCTTCCATCTGGGCACTATGTGTAACCCTAACCCTGGGTTTTGGAGATAAGCAAGAAGTACTTTTTGAGAAAAGAAAAAAGTACATACATTTAAATACATAGTAAATACATTTCAGTGTGTTTCAGTTAAAATGGTTATTTTCTGCTGTCGTAAATGTCAAGACTAGGAAGAAAATTTTTAAAAGAACAAAAACTTAATATCACTTAAAGTTTGAGTAGTATCCTTTAAACAAACTTATATCAAATGTTCTGAAGCATAGAGCTTAATGAACAAAAATTGTGTGGCTGTCTAAATACTCACTCAGATTAAACCTGTTCCCAGTAAAATAGACAATTTCGTCTCTTCCTAAGATGTACTATTTCTTCCTCTCTCTCTCTCTCCCTTGTTCTGATATGGGGTATAGTTCCTCCCCAGATGAGCAGTTTTGAAATGAACTCAGAATTTTTTAATAGGAGGAGGATGGGAGAGGGAGGATAAGAGGTGGAGTTCTTTTGTCTTGTCTGGGATAAAAGATCTCAGAGAGCTCCTTAACAGAGAGAATACACATATTAAGGTAACTACAGATGCCTATTTCAATACTGCCTACATATTGGTACTTTTTGTAGCAGTAGCATGCACAGTACTGTGGCAGTATTTCTAAATGTAGTACAAAAAGTATTTGCAGCTTAAAGACAAATATTCTTTATGCGTTTGTAACCAACAGACTTAGTTTCTCCGGTGATTATACGGTAAAAGCCAAAAAGTAAAAAGCAGTGTACTACAATACAAAGGATTCCAGTAAAATGCAGGATTACGAGGCATCTGTTTCGTTCCTTGGGACCTGGGGCCCATTCCAGAGGAAAGTCTTCATCTTGCTCTGTGTCAGCTGCCTTCCTGCTGGATACAACATCCAGTCTGTCATTTTTCTGCTTTTCAGTCCCCTACACCAGTGTTACATCCCTGCGCACAGCAACCTGAGTGAGGACTGGATCCAGACCAGTATCCCAATACAGGTCAGAACTGGAGATGGGGGCAATATGGGTGATTCTGGGTGTGATTAACGGAGTAAATGAAAGTAGCTAAATTAATTCAGTGTGTAATCAGTGTAACAGTTTGAAAATGATGTAATCAAATAAAGTATTTTTATAGAATGATTTTATTTTTTAATTTTTTTTTTCAATTAAACCATTCCTCAACCCTAAATTTTTATTATGTCTTCTGATTGTCCATTATACACAAGAGGAAGCTGTAATAAATATTACTTTAACAAATGACTGCCTATATGTGAAAAGAGTCACTGTAGCATCTTTCAGCTTGTTGTAGTTTTTTACCCACCAATCTCATTGCTCTCTGTGTTGTCTTCTGTTCCACCAGAAGGTGTTTAGAGCACTGAAAACACAACCTGTGCAGCACTTAACATCAGGAAGATACAGTTAGCTCTGGAACATAGTGAAGAATTGAGAATTATATTTCTCTGGGAGTTGGTAGAGACTAAAAACAGAGCTAAAAGAGCACTAAAACTGTGTTTACATGAATCACTAACGTGATTACAAAACACCATCATCATATCAAATTTATAGAGTAAAATTCAACGCTGTTTAATATATTCTATTAAGTAATTTTTCTTATTAAATCTATGTGAATAGGTCCAAGGTGCAATAAACTTTATCATGTGTTACAAAAAACAGAAATTGTTTGTGTCTGTTACTTTGTAAGTAACCGCTTGTCCTCATGTTTGTTTATATTTCTTCAACTCCCACCCACATCTTAACATAACAGGTGAATGAACTATTGTTTGTGGTGAGCAACACAGACAAAATGTTATTTTAAAAACTAAACAGCAACATGTGCAAAGATTTCCTCAACTGTACACTGAAAACTAAGGCTGTGGTGGAAAAACACTCCAGAGCTGTTGTAATTCTTATGTTACTTTAAATTTTAAAATAACATAGAAGGCCCTGTTTGTGCTTACTACTGTATAACTATTTTATATACTGATGGGCGATTTGAGCTTATTATATATGTTGATTACTTTTTGGAAAAATATATTTACCTCCAAAGTAAAGATAATGAATATAGGTGTCAAACAATAGCAGTTACCTCTGTTAGAATAGTTTCTAAATTATTATTTTTTTTCAAAGACTTGATAAGACAATCAGCTAATAATTTACTGTACTGCTTTGATCTGGATCCAGCTTTGGTCCTCACTTTGGTCAGAACTGGTCGAGTCTGAACTGACGTAGTCAGCTCTGGCACAGTTCACCTCCCTGCTGCTGCAATACAAGTTGGAAATAATAATGACATTGTTTCTTTGTCAGCAGGTGGCAGGTCAGCTGGAGAGAAGCAGTTGTAGCCGGTATGAGCTGGCCCTGGTGCAGAACCTGTCTGCGCTGGGAATCAGACCCAGCCTACACCAGATCCACAACAGCTCTACGCTGGGATCAAGTTCAGAGGTCATGCTGTCCAGTCTGAAGCAGGAGGAATGTAAAGATGGATGGACATACAGTACTGAACACTATAAGTCAACTGTAGTCACTGAGGTACTGTTATTGTTAATATGGAATTTACCTCTGCATCACTGCCAGGCTTGATTTATTAGATCCAGATCCAAGTTTCCCATGAAAAAGAGATTTTAATCTCAACAAACTTTCTAGTTAAATAACATTTAGATAAAACATAAAATTCCATTTTTACTGTTAAAGTTAAGCACCCCTCTGTCTATTGTATATTAATGTTTATATTACAGCATGGATTTGAGAAGCTTCTGTTAGCAAAACAAGCTGAAGGCTGCTGTCGTCCTCAGCAAGCACCAATTACTGACTTGCCTCAAAGTTAGGATGAGGAACTGGAAGTGACTGAATTTAGGTCTCCGGCATACAGGATTCCGTTGATATTAAAAAACAGATTTTCAGTACCAACTGAATCCTGAATAAGATAATGCCTATAAAAAGTATTACCCCCCCAAACACACACATACACACCTTGGGTGTTTCACCATTTTATTCCTTTAATAACTGAAATCATGATCTATATAATTTGGCTTTTTTATTTAAAAAATTGCCAAAAAAAAAAAGCTGCTGTCATGTCAAAGTGAAAATGGACTTTTACAAATTAATATCAATTAGTTAAAAATATAACGTGCAAAATAAATGTTTGCGTAAATATTCACCCCCTTTAAAGGGACTGACCTAATTCAACAGAGGTCCAGCTAGTTGATTCCAGCATTGTCACAACTAGTGAAATGGAGATCACCTGAGTGCAGCTGATGTGTGTCAAGTGATTGTAGCAGAAAACCACCTGTGTCTGTGATGTTCAGTCTCCGGTTCATCAGTATACATAGTTCCCACAGACGCTTTTTGGTCACGTGACCTCCTTAGCGACGCTATCTTTGTTGGCAAGCTGTACTTGTTTACACACAGTTGTATATCTCCCCCGCGAATTTTAAACTGTTTTAATGTCGGATTCGACTTGTGATCAAACTCATGAAAAGGCAAAAGGCGAAAGACTATGTAGAATCATTAAGGATGGAGGATAGAAAGAGACATGGTGAGAAAATTGGCGTAACAGGTGTGGATCCATACGCGTTAGCAAAGGAAAAGCTGAACCATGAAGTTTTAGCATTGCCACCAATTCAATACTATGACGATGGAAGATGTTTTATTGGCGGTGAACTGACGTTGAACTGCCGTTTATCACGCGCAATTTCCGTTGCATTACCGGCATAGTCCCGGTATTACCGATAAAAGCCGGTCAAAATGGCATGATTTAGGCAATGGTGCCAAACAATATAAACATCAGAAGAGAATATATCGTGAGTGCATCCTGAACGCTGTGGCAACGCGCTGAGGTCACAACGTGAATGCTAGTCTCTAGACAGGAATATAACGGTAATAGTTTGTCAGGAACCCAATTTTCAGCCATTTCATGCCGTTTTGATCAGGAATGCTAAATCGGCACTGATCACCATAATCAGCGCTATTACGGCTCCAGTGGAATGGGGGTCGAATGGGGGGGGTCTAAGACGTGTACCACTATCTTGTGTTGGCACGCAGCTTTTATACCAATGAGCAATTCCAGGCCTACAAGTCACTGGAGGCGTACAATCAGTTTGTTAATGGTTGGGTTGGCAACGTTTCCTCAAGTGTTCTGAATGC
>VUQH01034137.1:0-13433 GCA_015106775.1 Etroplus canarensis
CTTTTGTGGAATCTGAGAACTTTGCTGCAGGCAAAACAGTAGCGAGGTGGTGGCCTTTGTGACCACACAACACTTAGACATAAAAAGAAATTGAACTAAATTTAGCTCCACAGAGCAGAAGTCACCCCAAATATCACTGTATTCATAATGCAATTTTCAGACATGTCTGTAGGCTCTGTAGATGAACTGCAACTTTATTCAAATCAAGTGAAACCAAATTATGCCATGAAAAGCTGGACTTGAATATTTAAAATAATTTTTTTAAAAAAATATTATATGCCTAAGGTCTTTCACACACCTCACCCTGGAGCTGGCCTCAACTACTGTCATGAAATGTTTTATGATTTGACCTTATATATCGCAAGCCCAATATCTGTCATTCTAGCGTTCTGTTACATTCTGCTCATGATTTCTATTTCTCAAATATACAATAAAATTTTTATCTTGGCACAACAGTAAAAATTCTTTTGCCTTCTGAGTGCAAATCCTTTAGAAGTGTGAGAAACACCAGCTGCAATACAGCAGACGTGAAGTCAATGCTGGCTGATTTAAAGCTTGACAGATTTCCCTTTAAAGTGCATTTTTGGATTTTAAAGAGCATTATAAGTAGCTGCCAGTTCTCATCCCAACACCCCTCTGGTGGTGTTTGTGAAGATTCTTGAAAGTCCTACCATTCCTCCTTCTTAAGTCTAGTATAATCTGATCTACATTATTCATCAGATATTACAAATCTGTGCCGAGAACTTGCAGGCAAAGGTGAAAAGTGAGCAAACACTGCTTAGTGACGGCTCCAGCACCAGTACCTGTTTTGGTTCAGATAGAATCACATTGTAAGTGTTGAAAAGCACACATTCCATCACATTTCCTCTCCTGCAGCCCAATCGGGGGCTGCTGTGATTTGTTCTATGCCTCGTGTTATTAGCTTTATCTGCACCAGGCCTGCCACTGAAATATGTTGCTTCTCCGTGCTTCCGAGACCTTATTTGCAGATATAATCTTGCCTAACTTAACTCTGCGTCTACAGCCTGAGCAGCAGGACATCTTAGGCTAATACGTGGCTAGCTGTGGGCAGGGTCATTTTTGCTGCTGGACAGTTATGTAAGACTAGACCGGCTGCAATAAAAGCTTTTATACGAAGTTGTGGATTTCTTCTACAGTAGCAGAAAAGGCAAGCCCTTCAGTAAAGACCATTATGGTGTGAAGTGAAGGACTATGAATACATTTATGGTGCAATGAAGCTACAGGTGGTTAATTTAAATGCCTTAACAGCTGTTTTGTTTGCTGAACTGCTCTATATTGTCCAGCCTGTTTATCCCAACACACCCAAGAGGCCTTAAAATGTATAAAGCTACTGGAGATGCCATTTAGGCCAAAGATGTTGCACAATAAACCTCCAGAAGAACTTTAACCTCGCAATCCAGATAATCTTTTCAAGCTACTTCACTGTGGTTTGAGCAGCATTTGTCTGGTCAACAGATGCTTATTTGGGGAAAATGTTTTAATCATCCTGTGTTTTTTTGTTTTTCACACCGTGAATCACATTTTGTGCTGCATGCAAACCTCAAACCTCAGCCTTACTTGTGATCTGTTTGCTGCCTCTGCTGACTTTGATGAGCAGTTGTTTAAAAAAAAGATAAAAACACGACAAGAGTGGCAGGGGAAAATAATTCTGATGTGGTTTTGAATATTTCTCTTCTGCATCGGGGCAACCAGCGGAGAATCACGGGAGGTTGTCGAGGCTAAGTGCTTCCAATTACGGTAAATGTGCAGCAGAACAGATCGCGTGAGCGAGAAAGATTTAAGTGTTTGCTGGCACTCACGTTAGGCTTAAATGATCCAATCTCGAAAGAGGACCCGAGCTGTCGCTTGCCTAGTTTGCGTGAAATGATTTTACCAGCATGCACCTGTACAAGCAGAGCAGTTCGGGCAGCAGGGTTTCCTCACAGGTGTCAATATGTGACACTTTGGTCATTTTTACCACATTAAATCAGCCACCTGAGGAATGTCAAATCTGGCAATTTTCTGTTCACTTTGTTCCACTGGGAGTGTTTTTCATTAGTACTGCAAAGATGATGAGTCACATTGTGCAATAGTTAGTGCATGCAAGACAAAAGAAGCAGATATTTTAGTGAGAACAAAAAAACAAAAAACAAAGAAGCCTTTACTTAGAAGATGTGGAATGCATTAAGAGTGGGCAATGATAGCTTAGCTTGGCCAATGGGCAGCTATGATATGATAATAAGAGACAGTGAATGTGCTGTAGCACAGCAAGGTAATACAGACAGTCTGCTCATCTTGTAAATATTGTGGTTTCATAATCACAGGACTGTAACTGCACACCTCTCAAGACTTTACAGAATCCGTGCTTGACCTGTTTTCATCCATCTGTGAGCTGTTCCCATTTATTGGCTTCAATAACACTAATGAGAGCCATTCAAAATAAGCCATTTTTCTGGTTTGGCATGGTTTTCTTTGGGTGATACATCACAGGAGGCCAACACATCAAATCAATTAACTCAATGACAATATCATGGGGACATTTTTCTGCATCTGCCGTACCATCCCTGTAGAGGAAATCTTCAAAATTGCTTGGCACAAAATAAAATAAATTGTTTTATATTACAAAACAGAAGGTCATTGTTGTCTGGTCCTAACAAGTGGCAACATCCTCTTTGCAACCAGAAACAGTACAAAAAACATTAGTGCTAAAAAGACTTTTCATACACCAGACAAAATGTTGCTCTGAGGTACATCAGGAATATGAGTTAAATATTAGCATTGCCATGTATTCACAAACATAACGTTAACATGATATGGTTTAGTAAGCACAAATTCTAGAAAAGAGATGTTTTTCAAAATGCACTAAAAACTAAAATCTATAATATATTAATTAACATGAACTTTTATATAACTGACAAAGGCACAAAGAAAATAGTTTAAATAGTTTTCTTGACTAACTTCATTGTATTTTGTAAAGATACACAAATTTAGAATTTGGCGGATTCAACGCACTCAACTGAAGTTGAGATGGGGTAAAATAAGACTGGAAAGTGCACAGAATACTCAGGGTTTTGAAGACTCCGCATTAAGCAGGTGAGGTATCATGGTTGGGTATAAAAGTAGCATCCATCAAAGGCTCAGTCTTTGCAAGCGAGGATGGCTCACCCATCTGAACTGTAGTCAGATCAAAAGGAACATTTCTCAACACAAGCCTGTAGAGAATTTAGGTATTTAAATATCTTATGCATAATATTGTGATACGATTCAGAGAAGAGACGTCTCAATGTGTAAAGGGCAAAACCCACTGACAAATGTGCATGAGCTTCAAGCCCACAGGCAACACTGCCTAACAAACTGTCATACTACTGTGATACTGTAAATATAATCACCTGCTGTTGGAAGTACTTTGGAAAACTATTGCCACTTTGTGTAGTCCTTCACTGCATTCAGAAATACAGCTTGAAACTGTATCAGGCAAGAGGAAGCTGTAAATCAACCCTATGCAGAAACACCACCGAGTTCTCTGGGACTGAGCTCATCTCAGATGGATCGAAAACCTATGAAACCATGTGGTCAGATGAGTCCACATTTCAGCTTGTTTTTGGAAAATAACCGGCCTTGAGTTCTCTGTATCAAGACAAAAAAAAAAAACCCAAAACATTCAGATTGCATCAGTGGAATGTGCAAAAGCCACTATCTGTGATGGTATGGGGGCACATCAGTGCCCAGGTAATGGGTGAGTTGTATGTATGTGAAGGCAACACTGACTCTGAAGTGTATGTTAGGATTTTATAGGGACATATTTTGTCAACAGGGCAATGTTTCTTCCTGGGATGTCCGTGCATATTTCAGCAGGATAATGCCAAGCCACATTCTGCATTCTGCAACAGGCACCCTGTTGGTTAACAGCACCAGAGGCGGTCATTTTAAACCGGCAACTGAACCTGTATGGAAGTCCGGTATGAAT
Source organism: Etroplus canarensis (assembly GCA_015106775.1). NCBI lineage: Eukaryota > Metazoa > Chordata > Actinopteri > Cichliformes > Cichlidae > Etroplus > Etroplus canarensis. Next base: position 3,968 of record VUQH01034137.1, read on the forward strand.
CTGCATATTTGATTTGAATAGATTTTATGCCAGATGCCCTTCCTGATGCAACCCTCCCCTTTTACTTGGGCTTGGGACTGGCACTAGGAGTACACAGGCTTGTGGACCCCTGTGGCTTGGTTCTAAAAGTGTTATTGAAAGAGAAGCTGATGTAACACAATAGCAAACATTTCTTTGTCCCAACTTCTGCTGAGTGCTTTTGTAGCCATTAAACTCAGTCAGTAAAACTATTCAAAATCTTTTCTTTGCACTTTCATCAATTAAATAAAAGTCCATGAGTCAAGATATCACAGGCAATACATTGATGAATCCCAACTTTTCTGGAAATGGGATTTATGCAGTTTATCATGTTAGTGTTCTTGGTATATTTTCATTATGACATTAATAGCACTAAATACAAAGTACAACAGTTTATGGTTTATTTCTGTCTAGAAGGCATCCAGCTGCTTAGGGCCACAGTGGGGAAAATGTGGCTCTGTTTTGCAGGTTTACAGAGGAAGACAAAGATCCATTTGAACACCCATCATGCATTGACCTTTTGGAACAATGTTTGTGCTTTTCCTGGAGCGATTTATCTTCATCCCCAAGTAGTGGCACCTGTCAAATGTTTTCCCTCTACACCAAGAATGTCACGCTCTGTCTGCTGGGCTTATGCATGCCTCAGCCCCTTCACCTCAACCATGATCATGGTTTTCTTCTTCTCTTTCACTCCTCATTAGAGAACTGAGTGACACATATGAAGGGATAAACTTCACTTGATGCATTTCTATGTAGCTGTTTTGGTGGGTGGTTGAAACCAAGTACTGTTGTGTGTGTAATTATGATTCTGTATTCATCCTAATGTTTAACTAAATTGTGAAATAAATGTAAAACAATATTTTTGATGCAAGAACTGAGCAAAGGAGCAGGCTGACTGTATACATTTCAGTCTGAGGCAGCTGCTTACTTTTGGGAATATCATTAATTTCCTGCCAGTGTTGTTGGACTTGGTCAGATTTCTGTTCTGGAGTGTATGGTTTGGCTGTGATGATGAAGGGAAGCTGCTCACCACAAAGTCTCTTATTTCTCATCAGAGAGCAGCAGCACAAGGAGGGGGATGACAGATGCTCTCACATGGCTAATAAAACAAAAGCACTTGATTTCCTGCTACTGATTCTTGTGAATATAGCAATCCCTGCTGAGGCATTCAAGTGAGTGATATGTGCTAAACTGTTCCTTATTCTGACAGGAAGGGGAATTACATATATAGATATTTCAGTAACTAATCACAGAACATACTTTTACATCTGTGTGAGTGTAAGCACTGTAGTCTGTGCATATGTGCATTTAGACTATATGAAGACCGTCTCCCATAACTACTTCTTCAACAAACTACATTGACAGATGTATTGTGCCACAACTCTTATTAACTGAATTTAGGTGTTTTATTCAGCCCCATTATATACAGTATGGGTGTATAAAATATGCAGTTAGCCATGCAGTCTGGATGGAGTAGTGAAAAGCATGTCACCACTGGACTCTGGAGCAGTGGAAACATGTCCTGTGGAGTGACGAATCAAGCTTCTCTATCAATCTGATGGATGAGTCTTGGTTTGGTGAATGCCAGGAGAACATTGCCTGCCTGACTGCATTACGCCGGCTGTAAAGTTTGGTGGAGGAGGGATAAATATTATGGGGTTGTTTTTGTGGGGTTGGCCTGGGTCCCCTAGTTCCAGCAAAGAGAAATCTTAAGATTTTTCAGACAATTCTTCTCCATGGGAACAGTTTGGGGAAGACTGTCTTCTGTTCCAGCATTACTTTGCCCCAGTGCACAAAACAAGTTCCATAAACACGAGCTCTGTACAGAGGTCTGACCTCAGCCTCATCAAACACCATTGGGATGCACTAGAATGAAGACTGAGAGTCGCACTCTGTGTGTCTGCCCTGTAGCTGCTATAGCTGCAAAGGGGTTGTGATGTGTAGGTGGCATTTCCTTAAGTGTCTGGGTCCCTGATTACACACATTGCAAAAGGGCACATGGACAGTTGAGAACACCGCAAAAAAAAAAAAAAATTATTTTGAAATTTTCTACTCTACTCATGGGAACCTATGCAGGTGTCCACACAAGAAAGAACTGATTCACTCATCCCTTTGGAGCTGGTGGTTGGTCACTCGCAGACATTTCAGGCACCTATTGCCTAGGAAATCCTCCAACGTATCTACCACCCATCATATGTCAACAAACACTATCCTTTGTTCTCAAAGTATCCCATCTGGGGGGCGGCAATGGCCCAGTGCGTCGGAGGACTCATTTGGGAGTCAGAGGGTTGCTAAGGGTCGCCCGCTCAAGACTCACCCAGACCTGGACCCGGTGCCCATCCAAGACCTGCATGTTCAAGACCCTGTGCTAGACCCACACGCGAAGGTGGACCAGAGGCCAGAGAGATGCCACCCCCTGAGCATTGCTGAGGTGTCCTTGAGCAAGGCACTGAACCCCCCACATTGCTCCCTGGCGCCTGCTATGGCAGCCTGGCTTACCAGCCTCCCTCACTGCATGCTGCATGCTGCATGCAATAGTGAGTATGTGTGTGCACGCATACAATCTGTAGGAGTATCTGTAGGCAATTCGAATTTCCCCAGCTGGGGATTAATAAAGGGCTTTGTTTGTTTATGTTTGTTTACTCTCTGATGATTAAATTTACATAAAACAGAAAACTTAACACTGTCATGAGAGAGAATTTGCCACACCTAAACTTTGCCACACCAACATAATAATTGCTCACAACCTGCCTTACTTTGCCAGATTCAGTTACCAGCAACGTTGTCCTGTTCCCAAAAATAAGATTCACATTGAAGACTTACTGTCTTAACACAGTGCAGAAGGTCCAGAGTTGGTGCAAATGCATACCTGCCAGTCATCAGAACAGGACTTCCAGGAAGTGATCCAAACACAGGAGTGCTGAAAGCAGTGTATGGTTGCTTAAGAAGACTGCCTTGAATGGGGCAGTGGCCCAATTTAAATTATGTGGCATTTAGCTCACACATCAATCACAGTAAGTTTATTGGTACATATGAATAGTTGTTCATAAAAAATATATAACTACGTAGTATAGACTGAAACAGCTAGGGTGCACACACAGACGCACACATACTTGTATTTGCACAGGGATTTTTTGGCATAACTGCATCTCCTGTCACGGTTTCTCTTGGGATTGCAAACACTTTCATATAGCCATCTCACAGCTGCACTCTTGTTCTAAACACAGCTTCCATCCCGTTACAACACGCCTTCTTCAATCAGCTCACATTTATTTCCCTCCTGTGCTCCTCAATGGGCCTTTATGGACCATTTTCATTACACAAAACCCACCTTTGTCCACCACAGCCTGTTTTCTGGAAGAGTCGATCTACATTTTTCTGCAGAGAAATTCTTTGATGTGTAGGTGTTTCCATTGCAGTCGACGTAGTTCAGGAAAACTAAACAAATTTTCATGCAAGCAGGGTCACAGGCCTTCTGCTGTTTTGTATATTATGTAATTGAGCCTGTCATCTATGGAAAATAGATGGGGGTAAAATCTTTAAATGTTACGAATCTAATAAAATTGAGATAATGTATTAAATTCCAGCATTGTAATCCATCACTTTCACTTCAGAAAGATAAACATTCACAAGGTTAGCTATGAAAGGCTTCTGAATTGGGCAAATTATAGTTGATATGGAAAGTAAATGACAAGCAAATTAGGGGCTAACCAAACATAATTTACAAATTGCTTTTAATCAACTCCATTTCCTTTCAGTGGCAAATGCATCAGGGGTAAAACCACAAGAAAAATTTCCAGAATTTGCTTGACCAGAGTCATCAAAACACACCCCACAGGCTGAAAAAGAGAAGAAGTGAGAAAAAAAAATGCTGTACTACCCTTACCTATGTGGGCTGTTTATATGTCCCATTGGTGTGAAACTGCTAAAGTTTATGGTGCACCCCCAGTGGTTCAGCATCCATTTCTTATTGCTTTACAGGTAAAAATGAATTCTCTGCTTTCATGTGTAGATGAGAAGAAGACATTTGGTTATGACAGAAAAAAATACATCTCTTTGCTGGTATTTAATACACTAAATCTGTAGTCTCCTAAACTATAAAAATAAAAATATTCAAGGAACATAAATCCAATATTCATTGGTGTTTCAGCTCATAATAGATATCCCTTAATACTTATCTTTTTTACTCAGCATTTCATACAGAGACAAGCCAAAGCCAGTTAACTGGCAGTGGATGTTCATGTCATCCTGTAAGGTGATGAGTGACAAGAACTGTCCATAAAGGGCCTTTTTGAGTTTGCTCAGTGGGATGCGATGATAGTGGCTCATAAAGAAAATCAAGGAAAAAATGAACTAAACATAAATGTTACAGTCCCCTCCAAAAGAACTGTAACAAAGTGGATTAATTTGTTTTTCTGTGTGCTGGAGACATTAGTGTGTGAGATCAAAATATGAATATGAGAAGACAGGTCACAGTTTCAGCTTTTATTCCCTGATGTTTACATCTAAATATGTTAAACAATGTAGAATATATCAGATTTTATATCAAACCACCCAGTTTTTCAAGTGAGGGTAAGTATTGGAGCATAGAGGTAAAAAGCCATTTTATCCTACCTAGGTGTGTCATGAAAGATCGACAGTTAAATCATTAAGTAGCTCTGGATATCTGCTCTAGGTTGAAATTTTGGCTTTAACCTGTGAAGACTGCATTTTAAATTAAGAGGCATAGATCAAAATGAAGAGCAGAGAGCTGTCCATGGGAGAACAGTATGTCATTCTGAAGTTGAAAAAAGGGGGGAAAATCCATCAGAAGTATTTCAAAAACATTGGGCACAGCCAGTACCACAGTTTGGAATGTCCTGAATAAGAAGGAAACCACCAGTGTAATGGGTACTGAGCAACAGGCAGCGAACTGGTCATCCAAGGAAAACACCAACAACCTATGACAGACAAATGGTTAGAGTGGTAATGAAAAAACACAGAATAACAGTCTGTAACATCATCAGCAATCTCCAAAAGAAAGGGGTGGAAATATTACCGTCCACTGTTCAAAGTAGACTTAGAAAACAACATACTGCAGGTGAAAACCACTCATGGGCAGTAAAAAATGAAAAGCCAGATTGGAATTTGTAAAAAAAAAAAAAAAGGAAAACGTGCAGACATTAGCCACAACAGCTCTGGAGCACTGGAAAATGGAGAAAGAAGGGCTCTACTCATGATCCTAAACATACAAGCTCACCTGGGAAGTTTGTGCCATGGCTTGGGTTTGCATGGCTACTTCTGGAACAGACTCTGTCTTTTTTACCTGGTGATATAACTCATGATGGTAGCAGCAGAATGAATGCAGGAATCTGCAGAAAGATATTCCCTAATAATTTACAGATAAATGCATCCAAATTAATTGGGATGAACTTTTTTATGCTGCAAAATAATGATCCAAAAACACACCTCATGACTTTATGAGAGCGAAAAATGAAATGCTTTGGACTGGCCAAGTCAGTGTCTGGATTTTAACCCAACTGAACATCTATTTCACTTCCTGAAGGGAGAAACCCTGCAAAACAGACAACAACTAAAAGATGCTGTGGTAAAAGCCTGGAAAGGCATAACCAATGAAGAAATGAGAAATCTAGTGGAGTCAGAGGGTCATAGGCTTGATGAACCAAATACGAGGTAATTTTTATTCTAACTTAGTTGAAGACATTCTGTTCCAATACATTTACTCAATTGAAAAACACATACAAAATGTGTTATGTTCTCTGTAGTGGAATAAAAACTGAAACACTGATCTCTATTCTCATGTTCATCTTCTGATCTCTCACACAAATGTCTTCAGTGCACAGTGAAAATAAATTATTTGGCCTTGCTGTCCCAATACTTTGGGAGGGGACTGCATGTGTGCACATGCATGCACATGGTAAGTCACACGAGAATGCAGCCTGGCCATTGGTTTGTTATTCTTAGTATTGGACTCCTGTCACCCACTGAAGGCGGTCATCTGCAGATGACCCTACATGCAGCTTACTGTATGTCTGAGACGGTGACTGATAAAAAAAAAAAGGCAAGGGACCGAAGACAAAAACCAAATGTACAAGTTAATTAAAAATCCATTCCAGGCATAACTGGGTTTGGTGAGTGTCTGTGGCTTGTCTTATGTAAGCTAGCACCTGGGAGCCTTCAAGCATGTATGAAATGCAGTATGTAATCAGGTGCTGCGAGGGCACTGCCTCGTCTGAGGTTCTTAAAAACCGTGAGAGCTGTATTTCCAGAATAAATAATCCCGAGTAATGAGTGTTGTAAAGCTGCTAGAAGCTCCTGAATTTTCCATTTCACCCGTGTTTGCTTTTGCATGGATGAGATGTTCAGAAGTAAAAGCCAATCACATGGTCCATCAGCAAAGTGATGTTGAGAGAGTCCAGCGTTTAATATGAGATGAGCAGAAGAAGAAGAACATTATACAAGCAGACATTAACTCTCAAATGAAGGCGGTAGACCATCATTCTGGTGTCTATATTCTCTTTTTAGTTGGCACTATCAACGTAATGGATTAGAGCCACAAGTACTCAAGTAGTAATGTAGCGATGAGTAGGCTGTCGCATCGCAAGATCCCTCTCGTGTAAGCAACAAATTACAAGACATCATATTATTTCAAAAGTTTCTCAACTAGACTAAAAAAACAAATAACAAGTGGTTTTAGGAAAATAAATGGATTCTTGACTCAGCTTGAAAAGTGTTTTTGCTTGGTAAAATGTATTATAGATTGTTTATGTTTGGGTTTTCTTTTTTCTTTTGGTTTTCATTATGCTGTATGCATACAGTATATGTCTTTCACATTTAAAAAGAAGCTGTTTCTTGTTTGTTTCCTTTGAGGTGGTGGTGAAAAATCTTAGATAGCTAAGCCATGATAAATCCCGGGTGGGGAATTGAGATTCTTTGTTGTTGTTGACATGTTAAAGAATCCCATTGTTGACAAATGTTGAAATGGCTGCATTTTTCCCTTGATTCTACTCAAAATTTAATGGCCTCTCCAGACTAAATCCATCGGCCACACCACGCCATGATGTCACTAAACAACAATCAAACAGTAAATGTTAGTCTTCTGTCAAAGTCTACTGTAAACTGAAGGTTTCTTCTTTTCAGTGTGCGGCTTCTGTGGTGGGCTAATGCCCATAATAACAGACAAGAAAATGGCTGAGCAACCACAGAAAAACATGGACACACAGAACTCATCACTCCATCGCTTCCCGTGTCTGTCTGTAGCGCTTTGTCTTTTTTTTCTTCTTCTTATTATTGCTCAGGAATCTGGCTGTCTGGTCAAGTCTCATCCCTTCAAGATCTAAGATTACAGCTGAAATACCACACACTGGCAGGGTACTGAAGGTTTGGCTCAAATTATCTCACCAGCTGTGTAACCTCACAAAAAAATCTAATTAATCAATGACAATACATTTGCAAGCCAAATAATTACGTGTCAATATATCTTAAAGCTGGATTACAAAAGAACAATGTCCCTCTTTAGTGTATTTAAACGGATAACGCCAGGTTCTTTGTGCAACATGGGGGATGTCAAGCATAAAAGTCAGTCCCTTATAATCTTCCTGTATCAAAGTCTCAGTATGACAGAGCAGCCAGTGGACCAGCATTGCTGACACAGTGAAAGGTGCAGAGGGATTTTGAACGAGTGTGTGGGTGGCAGGGTATCAGTGTGTGTTTGTTAATTGATAACTTGACCCCCCACAAAGACTGTAATGCTTTGAACACTTCCAGTTACGCAGCAGTGCCCCTGCTGTTGCAACATTTAATGACAAAATTCATTTGCCTGGCAGTTACGGGATCCTTCTTTAAAATGGAAACCTCATTACCGCCCAGGATTAAAAAACAGGCCTGTCAGTACCAGACTTCAACTGTAGCTTTGAGTGAAATGGATTTGTATTAACTGTATAATGTATATATTAACTTTTATTTACGTGAACTTGTGGCACAATTTTTATATAAAGCATATCATCATTAATACTAATAAAGCAACAAACTCAAAGTGAAGTGCTAACTAACAAAACTTGAAATAAGAAGAGGATTATTCCTATAAACACTAGTTCGTGACTTCACCTTAACATCCAAAATGTAACTCTGAAAGACATTTTTAATCTCTGAAGATTAAAATGTCTCTCAGGGGAAACAAGGCCGAGAAAGCACACCAGTACAAGGTTACAAAAATTATAAAATCAAATATAATATGAACAGGCGCAGGACAAAAATTAAGCAAGTCAGAATAAACAAGTAACATATTACAAAATACACAGTCAAGCGTAGGAACAGCTATCACCTCATAAGAGTATTTATTTATAAGGGCTTAATACTCCCCTAGGGACACAAAGGCATTCAGCCTTAGTGGGTTCTGAAGGTTAGTACATGACCAAGATGCCAAATAAGAGAACACTGTTCTTCCAAGTATATATCTAACAGTAAAAGGTGTGACAGTAGTAGGGGATACATGGGTATATCAACCAGCAAAGGTTTATGAGAAGCCAGGTTCAGTTATTTAGGTGAACTGCCCCTTAAATAACATAGAGGGTGAGGTGCCACACGATGTTTAAAGGGAATAAGGATAGGATCACTTCTGTAAAACTTCGAGTCTCACAACACATTAGTACCCCAAATAATTAATATATAATAATGGACTGGTACTTACATAGCATTTTCTACTCTTGCTGAGCATTCAAAGAACTTTATCCTATACCTTTAAGCACTTTTATCTATCATGCACACACTTACATCTGGTACAATTTGGTGTTCAGTGTCTTGCAGTAGAATACATTGGCACATTGACTGGAAGAGCTGGGGAGTGAACCACCAACTTACTGTTTGGAGGACAACCTGCACTACCTCCTGAGCCACAGCCACCCCAAACAGCAGCAATAATATAACTAACAGCCCAAATCAGCTCTCAGTGTTGTTGAAAAAGGTCATTTTACTATTTTATTTATCAAGTAACGAATAATGATACATTTATCTAACCGCAGCAACCATGTTTTCATTTCATATCCACCTGTTACCATGTTATCTTAGGTAAAAGTTTTGATTAAAATGAAGACCCAAAGTAGGTGCTGTCATGACCTCCGCCTCCTGGTCGGCCTGTCATATGTTTTGTGTTTTGTTTTGTCTGCCTGTGCTCTCTCCTCCCTCTCTCTCTCTCCCTATTGCTCTCCAGGAGGTGTGGCAGCCCTGACCTAATTACCTGCGGGGCTCACCTGGGAGTCCTGGCTGCCGCACCTGTCTCTCATCCATGTGGCGATCTGGAGAGCTATTCTTAAACTGACCACAAGCAGCGCTCGCCGCCAGCTTAAGATCGTTGAGAGTGATTCCTGCCGCTGCTGCCTTCTCAGCTTCCGAGACGCAGCAGCTCTCGCCTCTTGGTTACCTCGCCTTCCTCCGAGCTCTGGCTGAGCTC
>VUQH01034139.1:7424-41982 GCA_015106775.1 Etroplus canarensis
TTTCACAAAAAAAATATTTTTTTTTTTTTTTTTTTTTTATCTAAAAAAAAAAAAAAAAATTTTTTTTAATTTTTTTTTTTTTTTTTTTTTTTTTAACTGTCAACTAAAATGTTGCTATGTCCACCCTGGTACCTTACCCTCTTAGTTTTTCTATACCTCAGTGGGAATGGTTAGCACAGATGTAGAAACAAATGTCTCAAGTCCCCCTAGCTATGGATTTAAAATTCATAAAATAAAATTTACTGGAGGAGAGTACAAAATTGACCATGTATGGACAAATTTTTTTGATTCCACCACCACCAGGCTTTATATGATAGATGATACATCTGATCTTGACTGAAATAAAACTGCCTTTTACACTGATGTTTATTATAGTATAATTATAATGAAAGTATGACAATTTTAATTTCATTAATTTACACATAAATATAGATATTAACAGAGAAGATAGGAAAATGTATAAACCTATATCCTTCCATTCCTCCACTTCAGTGCTGTTTTGTTGGTGATAAAATATGGAAAATGTTATTTTAGCACTACAATTTCTAAAATAGAGCAAAACCTAGTATTAATGTAATGAAAACACAAAATCAAAGTACTAAATAATTATAATAATGAGTCACTCCTGAGAAGTCACATGTTAAAATATTTGTTACTTATATCTATTAGTAATGTTGATAGTATACTTAATAGGCTGTCACTTTCATTGTAACTAATCTTTTGTGACTCCATGCAGAATTTCTGGTTAAAAACTGCTCAATGATGGCTCCTCTGGTAGTAAAGGTTGCTGACCCCTGATATAAAACACATTAATGAGTGAGTGGTCGTCTTGGCAAGGGGGTACTTACCAACATATTTCTTCTCAAACTCTCCTGTGATATGCCTCTTCACAAAAGTTGTTTTCCCGGTGCCTCCATCTCCTACTAACACCAACTGGGAAGCAGATACCACAGTTGGTTTAGACTGGTTGGTACTGGTTCATAGCACGGATGATAACTACTCCACACAAACATTCGTGATGTGACATGGCAAAACTCTTACCTTAAACACCGCCACCGGAACACACTGTGCCATTGAGTCCGCCGTGGTTGCGATTTTTCTGCAAGACAAAACGAGGCGGGACGGTTAATTAGCCTCACCGTTGACGTTAAAACAGCACCGTTAGCAAGCACTTGTTACGGCGTTTCTAGAAAATACATGAAGCATAGGCTACGATTTGTTCAAATGTTTTTATTATGATGCTCTGAGCGGTTTTCTACGATTGAGCCTTTAGCTGGACTCCACAGTGATAACCACTTCTAGCATGTTCCATCCAAGCTAACGTTAATGGTAATGGTGCAGCTATGTGTCGACTACGTTTCCACTTCATAGCGTCTGTAAAATTTCTGTCTAAATTTAGTAAAACACAAGAAAGTCTCGTTTCTGAACACACATTTTAACACCAATGGCTGTTTGCTAGCCAGCTAGCAAAGCTACTAACGTTAGTCTGAGTGCGCCATACGACGAGCGACCGCACTTTTTCCTTGTTCGACTGAAACAATCGGGACTGGAAGCCCATCTAATGTGTTCCACGCTGCACGTCAAGTCAAATTTAAACAAAATAACCCCACATGCATCAGTGTATCTCCAAACATCCAGCTAAAAATGATAACTACGTGTGTTCGCGGGAATCTAAGCAGCTCCCAAGAACAAAGCAGAAAAATGAGGGATAGCCGTGTGGGCTAACCTGTTAGCCCGCACAGCATGGAAGCCATTCTTTTCACCGAGCTAATGGCTAAGTTAGCCGGGAGTTAGCACAAGAAAACCGCCGGCCTTCTCCAGTTACCCTTTCCTCACGTGGCTACCGCTACAACGCCACAAAGCACAGCTTAAAGTTTCCCGTTATTTTAAGCTACTTTTCCCCACAAATGCAAACTTGAAATATAGGATGGCCCGCATTGGAAGAATATAGAGACTCACCGGTGTCACTTCCAAGAGAGGAAAGAGTAAATGGCTGCGTTCGCGGGAGATTCAGCGTGGACTATGAGTCAGTTTCCGCCCTTATCATGTGACCTCGCAGCGGTAAAAACGCTTCATGAACCACCATGGTACTCGCAGAACATGATTCAGCGTTCAGTCTCCATATAAAGATACTCTACCACTCCTAAAAATACAATAGCAATATATAATTTATTATTATAGACCATATCTAAGGCTGCGCAGCTGGATATGGTCCGTTTCTGAGGGCAACTACAGAGGCATAAAGTTAATAAATCATACAAATTATGAGGAGCTGTTGACGCTAGGTTAAAAAGAGGAGACAGTCAGGGAGCAGGTGTATGGTGTATGGAGGTGGTCAGAAGAATCTGTGCTGCATCTTTGTGGAGCTAGAGAAAGGATATGATAGGGTCAGGGAAGTAGATAAAGGTGGTGCAGCTGGACAGTGGTGGTGAGGTGTGAATTTGGAGTGATTGGTTCGAGGTGGGTGTGGGATTACATCAGGGATCAGCTCTGGGCCCCTTCTTGTTTGCAGTGGTGATGGGCAAGTTGACAGATGAGGTCAGGCAGGAGTCTACTTGGACTATGACATTTGCAGACAATGTTGTGATCTGTAGTGGGAGTTGAGGCAGACAGAAGAGAGCCTGGAGAGGTGGAGGTATATGCATTGCAGAAAAGAGGAATTAAAGTAATTAAAAGCAAGAAAGAATGTGTAAATGAGAGGGAAGCAGGTGGAATAGTGAAAAATGCAAGGATTAGAGGTGGTGAATGTGGATGAGTTTAACTATCTGGGGTCAAAGCAAGGGACAGTGCACAAGAAAGGTAGAGACAAAAGTGCAGGCAGGGTGGAGAGAGTGGAGATGAGTGACAAGGGTGGGGAACTTCTACAAGACAGTAGTGAGACCTCCCATGATGTATGGTCTGGAGACAGTAGCACTGACAAAAAGACAGGAGGCAGAATTGAAGATGTTGAGATTCTCGCCGGGACTGACCAGGATGGTCAGGATTAGAAATACATCAGAGATAAAAGTTAGAAAGGCAAGTTTGAGATGGTTCGGACATGTGCAGAGGAGAGATGGTGGATGTATTGAACAAAGGATGTTGAAGATGGAGCTGCCAGGCAGGAGAAAAAGAGCAAGACCACCGGAGGTTCATGGATGTAGTGAAGGAGGACATGAAGAGGGTTTGTGTGACAGAGAAGGATGCAAGAGACAGATGCAGATGTTTCAGTGTAGCAGCTCCTAAAGGGAGCAGCTGAAAGATGATGTTGACTTATTAAAAATCCCAGGACAATAGTGCTACAGCAAAGTCCTCATTTACCTGAATATTCTTAGGATGTATATACCCATATGTCAGAAAATAAGTGGAAAATGAGCCTCACAGCTGCCCAGAGCCCAATATCAAAATGGTGTCATTCAACCAACAACCACAGATGTTTAGTATGAAGACAGAAACAAACAGTAAAGCTGGATTAATGGCTTGTTTTGGTCTACAACCAAGTTGTGGATATTTACATGAACTAAAACAGAAAAAACTACACATCATCCCAATTTCAAATCTAAATACATTTTTGTAAATAAATATAAATAACTGCTACAAATCTTTGGATTTTCTATTTAGTTATTGAAATTAGCAACAGGCAAATGAATTGTTCAAAACAAGATTTATTTCTTACTTCACCTAAGAAAAACATTACAATATATTCTCATTAAACAGTTAGCTTTAATATACTGCAAAAAATGGGTCTATCCAAGATTGTCTGTATATAAGCTGTGCAAATTCAACATCAAAAAGTAAATTTACAACTCAAGACATCATTTGTGCGTGTTTATAGTTTTTCCTTCAGAACCTGAGGCCTCACTGCTTGTAACTCACTGGCATATCTCTAAAACAACAGGTAATCTCTTTAATGCATATTAGGGTGATTAGATGTGTAATTTTCACACAAGACATACAGTATCTGCACATGGTGCAGATACAACAGCCTGTCTATCTGTAAAGGTAGTCTGCCTGTATGTTGGCTGCTATCTCAGCCTCCCATCGGTCTCCATTGTTGAGCAGCTTCTCCTTGTTGTATAGTAGCTCCTCATGGGTCTCAGTGGAAAACTCGAAGTTTGGACCCTGTAGGAGGGATTGAAAAAAAATCACAATGTTTGTGCACACATACTGTTCTGAAGGTGTAATAGTGTGATTTTTCTGCTGCAGGAAAAGATGCTGTTAATTTGATCCTACAAGCACTTTTTTCAAAACATTCAAGGCCAAGAGAGTTGTACACTTACACTCACCAGCCACATAATTAGATCAATTTTGCTCGTGCCAGTTTGGACCCCTCTTGCCTTCAGAACTGCATTAATTAATGGCAAAGATTTAACACGGTGCTGGATTTTTTTGGTTCATATTGACAAAACAGCATATACAGTTGCTGCAGATTTGTCAGCTGCACATCCATGATGCCAGTCTCCCATTCCACCACATCCCAAAATTGCTCTGTTGGATTGAGATCTGGTGACTCAATCTAATCCAGGACAATGATGTCATTATCATGATCAAACCAGTTTGAGATCATTTGAAATTCATGACATGGTGCTGCTGCTGTAGCCCATCTGCTTCAAAGTTCAAAATGTTGTACATTCAGAGATGCTCATCTGCATACCTTGGTTATAATGAGTGGTTATATGAGTTAATGTTGTCTTTCTATCAGTTCAAAGCAGTCTGGTCATTCTCTTCTGACCTCTGGCATCAACAAGGCAATTTCACCAGAGAAATGCTACGCACTGGATATTTTCTCTTTTTTGGACCATTCTCTGTTAACTCTAGAGATGGTTGGGTGGAAAAATAAACAGTTTCTGAAATACTCAGATCAGCCTGTCTGGCACAAACAATCATGCTACTACCATGTTCAAAGTCACTTAAATCACCTTTCTTCCCCATTCTGATGCTCAGTGTGAACTTTAGCAGGTCGTTTTGTCCATGTCTACATACCTAAATGCATTGTGTTGCTGCTGTGTAATTGGCTGATTAAAAAATGTATGTGAACAAGCAGCTAATTAAGTGGCCAGCCAGTGTATTGTACATTACAGTAAAGACAGGGAATGTAACTGTGAAACAGATCTCATCTCCACATCTCTATAAATGTTTTCTGGAACAAAACAGAGATATAGAAATGTATTTGCTTGTTCAGCTTCCAACTTTCCATGTAGTACACAACATACCTCAACAATTGCATCGACAGGACAAGCTTCCTGGCAAAAACCACAGTAGATACACTTGGTCATGTCAATGTCGTAGCGTGTAGTCCTCCGGCTGCCATCGGCTCGAGTCTCAGCTTCAATAGTAATGGCCTGAGGACAACACAGGGAGGGAAGGGAAGAAACAAAGCCAGAAGTTCAGACAGCTATTTTGCCTTAATGCTGTGCAGTATTCAAATATGAGCAACATTCATTTTACAGTTCACTTCAGAGGATCTAATTTCTTTACATGTGAGAATAAAAAAAAAGACTGTATTTTGTGTGTGTGTGACAGAGGGAATCTGTATGGACCACCAGATAACACATTTTAAACTCAATCTAAAACCTAAATTAGAAAATCCCACAGATCACTAGCCACTTTGGATAGGCCTTGTGTTACAAGAAAGTGATATGGTAGTCAGAGGATCCCAAAATAAAATCTATGAGAGAATATTACAACAGCAATAAGGTGGTAGAAATATAATTTAGGAGGATTTAAAAAAAAAAACCCTTCATTTGGAGAAAGGTCAATTAAATTTTTAAATGGACTTAACAGCTTGACTGGTGATTCTATACGTGCAGTTTTTATGTCCAGGTGGCCACTGAAATTAAATTAAATTTAGATAATAATTCAAAATAAATACCCAAATAATAGCCTAGAAATGTTCTAAGATTGCTGCTGAGTGGAGAGATTTGCTTCTAGACTTTGGTTGTACTCACTTTTGCCTTCAGAATTTTCTTAATTTTCCATATCATAGATAGGATCCATGTTGTCATAATAGAGTCAGATAGCTGCTACATGAAGCACCACATCCCAAAAATGCCTAACTGCACTGAGATCTGGGAATTGTGGAATCTGTTTTGGTGCAGTGATTTCCTTGTTTTGCATAAGAAACCAGTCTGAGATGACTAAAGTTCTATAGTATGTTCCTGAAAGCAGCCATAAGAACAACACACTGTAGTCATACAGGGTTGGATGTGTCAACAACAGTACTCAGGTTGGCTGTGGTGTTTAAATGGTTGGTAAAAAAGTGGTCAATGTGTGTTCAAAAATATCTGCCACATCATTACACCAGTTCCTGCTGTAGCATTGGTTTCCTGTTCTCAGCTGACAGGAGTTATACCTTCTGCTGCTGTGGGCCATCTGCTTCAAAGTTTCTATGTCTTGTGCATTAAGACATGCTCTTCTACATACTGTCGTAACACTTTTTGTTGCCTCTTTATCAGCTCTCTAATTGGATGTTTTTCTTTTTCAGACTATTATGAGTAAACTTCAGAGATGGTTGGTGATGTGAAAATCCAAGTAAATCATCAGTTTCAGAAATTCCTCAAACTGGATCGTCTCGCAATAACAAATATGGTACGTTCAAAGAGCGATCAATCATCTTTCTTGCCCATTATGGTGCTTGATTTGTACTTCAGGAGATCCTCTTGACAATGTCTACATGCCATTTAAGTTTCTGCCACATCTTTGGCCAGTCAGATGTTTACTTTAATGAGCAACTGAACAGATGTAATCACTAGATGTAGGACAAGCTGGTTTTTGTTTTTTAGCAAATGTTCAATCAAAACATATACAAATATTTTAACAGGAGAACACAGATTTTATCACTACAGGCACAGCACATTTTGTTGTGTTTGCTGTGGCCAGTAAAATTAAACTTTTAGAAAGCATGTTTTCAAGTTCCCATGGTATAGTGGTTCACACATTCGCCTTACAATCGAACGGTCCGTGGCTTGATTCCAGGTGGGGACACAAACCCCTTTTACCATGGAGGGTTGCATCAGGAAAGGCATCCAGTATAAAATCAATGCAGATCAATCTGCAGCCAAAGGTACATTTAGAAAGCATTTTTTTTTTATTGTGTTTCTGTAAAAAGGTGTCCTTAACTACTTGAAAATAACATTTTCTTTAATTTGAGAGATGATTAAAAAAAACCAAACCAAAAAAAAAGTACTATATCTTATCACTGTGTGTTTGTGCTCACCTGAGCAGGGCAGACAGCCTCACACAGCTTGCAGGCAATGCAGCGTTCCTCTCCATTAGGGTAGCGGCGGAGGGCATGCTCGCCCCGGAAGCGGGGCGACAGAGGGCCCTTTTCAAATGGGTAATTGATAGTGGCAGGTTCACGAAACAGGTAACTCATGGTCATTGCCAAACCTGCAGGAAGTCATTAACAAAGAACCAAAAACAGAAGATCTAAGACACAATGGTGGTTAATGTGTACAACCATCATTCGCAATACTTTGCAACTTTCCTATCCTGTATGTGGGGCTCTGCCATGCACATTTGTTTACAAGACTGGTATATATGCAAAACACACCAGAAATATATTGCTTAATTTTAAATGAAGGCTGGGGAAATTCCTGGAATAGAGAGGCAGCGTGTGAGGGTTTTTAAAGCAAACTGCTGTAGTAGTACATTATAAAGGGACCCTGTTGTGCTTATTTCAAACTCCACATTTTCCTTCCTGGACTCTAATAGAATAGCATTGAATGATTCACAGTTGACAATAATCATTATTTTTCTAATACTGGGCTTTGATGCAGCCCCTTTCAGTTCATCCACCGTCTGAAACAAGCTGTTTTTAACCCCTCTGCCTTTCAGCTTTCTAATTGGTTCTCCTTACAAACAGAACATTTTGAACAGCAGGTGCTCATAGCCAGAGCTGTTAGATGACCTTCTTCTTTTCTTCTTTTTCTTTCAGCTGCTCCCGTTAGGGATCGCCACAGTGGATCATTTATGAATCCACATATTTGATTTAGCAAAGTTTTTACGCCGGATGCCCTTCCTGACACAGCCCTCACCATTTACCCAGGCTTGGGACCGGCACTAGGAGTACACTGGCTTGTGGGCCCCTGTGGCTGGTTTAGCTGTTAGATGACCATATTAAGATATTTCCTTTCACTGACAGTGAAAGGACAGAGTAGTAGAATGTGCATGGAACATAATGTTTAGAGCAGTCTGAAGCCTGAACTTTTGGCTCACAGGGATAAGATGGAGGTACACTGACCTCATTATCTTAAACTTCAGTCATGTTTAATATGAATATCCACCATTTGAACAGTATATTTAGGGAAGAGAATAAGGAAAGGCATAACAGCTACCATTTAAGTACATTTTTATTTAATTTTCTTAACTGCACTGGTACTGAGTTAACTGTACCAGCTTGTGGGTAATGCATGTTACCTTGTCACATGGATTCCATGGAATCCAGTTAACTATATCATCTTTTCTGCTTTGCATTTGTCTGGGATTGGATGTCCTTACAAGTTCAACTTAAATCAGCTACAAAATAATGTGCATTTGGTATCCTTGAGTATTCATGACAATAGCTGGTATGTGTGAAAATGACTAACAAAAGTGGCTGTGCTCACTGTGCAATAATGTGCAAACTGAGATCTATAGCAAAGAGGAATAAGTTATGTCATGATTATATTAGTTACTTAAATTAGCTGTTGATCTTCTTCTAATTTTGGTTAATAATAAAATAAATGCAGGTGTACAGATGTGGGCTATCAGTACAGAAAACGTAATAATTGTGACCTCTAAAGAGCTCAGTCCATAGCAGGGTCGTGGCAGCCCGGTCAGTGATAGATCTCAGGTCTGTTGGCAACTCCTGAGCATTTACATACTCTGACAACAGAACAAAGGGAGAGAGGATGAGTGAATAATTAATTCCTTACACCGATGTGGTTAGTCAACTGAAATTGTACAGGCACTATATGGACAAAAGTACTTGGGGTACACCTTTTGATCACTGAATTCAAGTGTTTCAGTCCCATTGCCACAGGTGTATAAAATTAGGCACCTAGCCCAAAATTTATCTCTTTACCCTGGCATTTAATCCCAGTTAGGCAAGGTATTTTGGCCTTTTTCACATCTTTCATCATCTATCTTATTCGGAATTTATTGTTAATCTTATCGTTTTACTTATTTTATGTGCTAATATTTTAAATGTGTTAGTTTTTTATTGTTTAGTTTCCCTTTTAACTGATCTGAAGCACTTTGGTCAACTGAGGTTGTTTTAAAAATGTCCTATATAAATAAACTTGACTTGACCTAGCCATGAAGTCGGCCTTTACAAACATTTATTCATTCATCTTCTTCCGCTTGTTCAATTCAGGGTCGTGGGGGGTGCTGGAGCCTATCCCAGCTGTCATAGGGCGAAAGGCAGAGTACACTCTGGACAGGTCGCCTGTCTGTCGCAGAGCCAACACAGAGAGACAAACAACCATTCACGCACACATTCACACCTATGGTCAACATTTCTGAAAAAATAGGTCATTCTAAATAGCTCACTAAAATCAAGCATGGTACTCTAACAGGATTTCAATATTGCAACAAGTCAATTTGTAAAATTTCTTCCCTCCTAGATATTCCACTATCAACTGTGAGTGGTATTACTGCAAAGTACCATGGTAACTCAGCCACAAAGTCACAGACCACATAAAGTTACTGAGAAGGGTGGACGAGTGCTTAAGCACATAGTGTGTAAAAGTCCCCAGTGCTCTGTTGACTCAGTAACTGCAGAGTTCCAACCTCCTCTTGCATTAACAGTCAGCAAAAAAACTGTGCGCCGGAAACTTAACAGTGTAGTCTTCCATGGCCAAGCTGCTGCATAAAAGCCTTACATCCCCAAGCACAATGCCAAGTGTCAGATGGAGTTGTGTTAAGTATGCAGCTGGACTCTGAAGCAGCAAAAATGTGTTCTGTGGAGTGACAATTACGTTTCTTAATGTGGCAGCCTGATGGATGAGTCTGAGTTTGGTGAATGACAGGAGAACGTTACCTGCATAACTGTATTGTGCCAACTGTAAAGTTTGGTGGAGGAGGGATAATGCTGTGGGGGTGTTTTTCTGGGACTGGCCTAGAGCCCTTGGTTCCAGTGAAGGGAAATGTTATTGCTTCACCTTACCAGGACATTTTAGGCAATTCTATTCTTCCAGCTTTTGGGGAAGGCCCTTTTCTGTTCTAGCATAACTGTGCCCCAACACACAAAGCATAACCATAAATGCATGGCTGGATGATTTTGGTATGAAAGAACTTGACTGGTCCAACCAGACCCCTGATCTCAACCCCATCCAACACCTTTGGGACCAGAACAGAGATTATAAGCCAGATCCCATCCAGAAAGCCTTCCCAGAAGAGTGGAAGCTGTTATAGCTGCAAAGGGGGGGTTGACTCCATATTAATTTGTACCTTTCGGCTTCCCCACCAAGGGGTTGCCACAGCAGATTAATTTGCACTGGTAATTTGGCAGAGGTTTTACTCTGGAAGACCTTCTTAACGCAATCCTCCATGGTGAGAGGGGCTTGTGTCCTCAGCTGGGATCAAACCAGGGACCTTTCGCTTGTAAGGCAAATGCGCAAACCACTACACTACTGGGGACACTATAAACTCCTTATTAATAACTATGAATTTAAAATAGGATGCCATAAAAGCTCTTGTAGGTGTAATGTGTTGGTGGCCCAATACTTTTGTCCATATATCGTGTTTAGCTCTTGGTGCGTATACTTACTGTAGCCCTCTCTCTGCACAGTGAGACTGAATGGACGCGTGACACTGAGGCCATATCCAAATGTGCCTGGAGAGGTATACACGTGATGTGAACATGCCTCATTTTGCGCACATAAATGTTAGTGTTAATGACACCTTAATACCTTGCTTGGAGTAGCACTGGAGAACACGCAGACTCTGTGCAGCAGACATTTGAGCAGAGAAGACTACTGAAAGAGTAAAGACTGGTTAGAAGAACCACAATGCTCACAGTATTTTCATAAAGAGGGCCGCTCTATGGGGCTTATTACTGTGGCAAAATTATTTACAAATGTCGAGGGAACCCAGAAGGGCTGCTCTACTCTAAAACAAGAGAAGAGCGAACAAGCAGGGAGGAAAGCTGCCAGTTGAGCACAGCCGTCCTGTAATCTGGCGCCCCAAATCCCAGCTATTACGTTAGCGATTTGCTACATTCACGGGACGCGGTTACAATGAGAAGAAACGAAACGAAACGTCAAGTTTATATAATTTAGGCGCATCCTCGGATTACCTCACGATTGTTAATCGCATCGCCGGACCATCAGTGACTGTGTAAAATATTTATGTACTGAAAAGTCGAACAGCTGAATGAGCTGTCAGTAGTCGCATTATATATTAGCTTAGCTATTAGTAGCCGTTAGTTAACATGTGGAACCAAGTTAAAAAACATTAGCTGACTTGAATGTGGTAGTACTAGCGTCAAAATACAAATAATATAAAGAAGCGATACAAGACCGCGGTTTAATCGCAGCGGTCCGCGTTTTTCGGACATTTTGGGGACTGACTGCTCCAAAATACGGTCTATACGATGTACGTGAACGCATCCTTTCAAATACAATATCCATTAGCAAAATTAGGCTCGTCGACTGTAATAGTATCACGCAGTTTCTTTAAATCTTTAATTTAGGGATTTACTTTTATTTATTCTAACGATAAATGATTTAATCATATAAATGTGACTCAAAAAATGCAAATACGTCAGACAACTTCAGTCATATTAGCCAGTTAATTTAAGCTAATTGGTATAACACTGCTAACAGGACAATAAACTTAACATGACAGAATTTTAACAGTGTATAATTTACCTTAATAATGTTAATGTAAACCTCCACTGGACTTACCACTGGCTCAAGTTTATAAAGATGAACTGGGAACAGTCAACAGTCTTAAATGCGCGATTCTTATTTATGCTGCATTCAGGGGCTCCTCGTTAATTTCCCATTCGCTGTCAGCTGGGAAATCGCAAAACTATTTTACCCGTCATTGAATACCAACCACTTTATGTCATTGATTTGTCTTAAATGATGATTACAGTATTTCCTAAAACTAGATACAACTATTTTTCCCGGTATGATGAAGTCCTGTTAAAGGCAATAAAAGCCGAAATTACACATTTACCACTCATATTCCGTGTTTGATTAATCATATTTAACAAACTGAGCGTCACTTCAATGAAAGTTACAAAAAAGACGGCTCCATAATTTTACACACATTGTCAGGCGGAAGCTGATTTGAGAGATGCATTTGTAACGGTGAGAAATGAAGGCGTGGTGAGCAACTGAGAGCATATGTGAGAGAGAGAGGAAGTCTGTCTTCCTCTCACTGGAGGGTCTGACACTTCACCTCTTCAGCAGCCAACTAATCAAAGAGGATGGAAATGTAAAAGGTAATTACATTCAAATGCATATTTTAAGCGCTTTAACAGCTGCGGTTGTGTTTATGGTTTAATAGAAATAAGTTGACTACAGTAATTCTAAAAAAAAAAAACGAGCCAGCACATCTCAAATGCCTGTGTCAAATAAGAGAGGTGGTAAAACGTGCAAAGAAAAGCCTGCAGTGTCACCAAAGTGGGGTTAAGCTCTTTAATATCTGAGATTTTGACACCTCTAAATCACCTGCTCCACATGTTTGAGTAGAGACTACAGTTACAAATTGGATCAAGAGAGCCTCCTCTTTTCTCTAGGTATGATGTCGAATCCTTCGAGTCCAGCCCAGAAGAACCTCAGTGAAGAGGACAGCTCTGGATCTGAACCGGAGACAGACCGCTTTGGCTTCATACTGGCCAATGGGTCCACAGCTGGGTGAGTACATCCACACTGCTCCTGTCTACTTTTACTGTGATCTTTTCGAAGGCAGGTATGGGAGTTCTATAAACACGTAGAAAGACATGTGCAGGCTGGAGAAGTTGCTGAGATCATACAATCAAAAAACCCAGGAATGTTATATACTACAAGCTCTAACAAGAAAAGAAATTACAATCACTTTCAAAAATATTCTTTAAAAGTGGAGAAACGACATGTTTTGGTATTCAGTTAGAAGTTGTAAAACTTTGGCAATGGTACAGTTTTTACCTGATGCTAAACAATGTAATTCTTAATTACATATTAAACCTATTCTCATCTAACGATTTAACAGTTACTAATAACTAAGAGCTTCTAATGTGGGTAACATAACATCCCATGAAGCAGTAAGCAGCAAAGTGATTTTCTTTAGGAGAACATTACATTAGGAGAAGTATTTCTTTAATCCCCTGATTTAATGAGATAGAACAGCATCTGCACTGCAATCATACCAGCTGGGCAGAAAGGTACTGCCATTAGTTAAAAAATGGACAAAATGGTTTTAATAGTTAAGCTCCAGCACCCACAATATTTATTTAATAATAGAAACGCACAGCTTAGATACAGACAACAGGTCACACAATGCAAAGTTAGTGAAATAAAGCCTTCATAACCCAAAATGGAGATTCTGAACTAAAATGAGCCCCCAGATGTTTCTGTGTTTAAGAATGAGGATCAGTTTGGAGCAACTGTGAGATGTGGGAAAAACCCCAGAAAACAAAGAGGAAAAGATGACCACAGCAAAGAAAATGAACATTTAAGGCAGAACAAGGAGGGAGATGTTTTAAAAGGATTTAGCTGAGCACATGAGTGTAAATGTCAAGCAGTTTCAAGCACATTGGGTCTTCTTCTGGGCGGAAATGGTATGAGCAGATTGTTTACACCTGGTATTCTTTATATTAAAACTACTGGGGGGAAAATTGGCCCAATATTACAAAAACATAATGAAACAAAACTGAGATTATGCACTTGAAAAAAAATGCAATGTTACTTCCAGAATCAGCTTAATACATATTTAACATTAGTCCTGGCAGAGGACTGAAGATGAAGCAGTATAAATCAAGGATAAAACTAACTGAACAAACTGCTACCTGTCATCTTCACTTTCCCCATTGATAACATCCTGACCTGTTGCCATGGAGACTTCACACTGCTAACGTGTGGTTTTCCTGTTTCCTGTCTTGTTTCTCGGAGTGCTGTGTGTCTACAATGACAACACAGTAAAAAGTGTGCAGCAATGCTCTATAAAGGTCTCTGGGTTTTGTGTTTGTTTTTAGAGCCTTTGTATTGTAAAATAAGCAGGAGAAACTGTTATAATAGTTACCTGGTGTTTTGTGTCAGGAGTGTGGGCCCATCACCTGAGCTGGTCAGACAGAGGGAGGCCAAGTGGATAAAGATAATTGACCAATGGGATCGCATCCTGTCGAAGAAGACCAGTAAGGTGTGTCCCCATCTTAGAAACCTGGAAATGAACCCTTGCACTAACTGAATGATGATCATGCTTTTGAACTATCAGAAAAAGCAGTGTAAAAAATACAACTGATGATGACTAAATTCTATTTAGTGATGAGACTCTGCCACACTCATGGTTTTGGGACACTTGAACACCTGAATATTTTCTGCTATACATTATATGGACAAAAGTACTGGGCCACACCTCTGAATGATTGAATTCAGGCATTTCATTCAGTCCCATTGCCACAGGTGTGCAAAATGAAGCACCGATCCATGCAGTCTGCCTTCACAAACATTTGTGAAAGAATGGGTTGTTCTAAAGAGCTCACTGAATTAGAATGCGGTACTATCATAGAATGACACTGGAGAAATTTCTTCCCTCCTAGATATTCCACGATCAGCTGTAATTGTTATTATTGGAAAATGGAAGCACGTAAAAACTGCAGCAACTCAGCCGCAAAGTAGCAGTTCACGCAGTGTTATAGAGTGGGGTGGCCAAATGCTGAGGTGTACAGTTCATTAACATTAGCACAAAAACTGTATGCCAGGAGCTTCAAGGCATGGTTTTTCATAGCTGAACAACTGCACGCAAGCCTTACATCACCAAGCACAATGCCAAGTGTCAGATGTAACGGTGCAAAGCACACTGCCACTGGACTCTGAAGCAGTGGAAAAAAGTTCTGTGGAGTGATGAATCACAGTTCTTATTTGGCAGTCTGATGCATGAGTCTGGGTTTGGTGAATGCCAGGAGAACATTATCTCCCTGACTACATTGTGCAAACAGTAAAGTTTGGTGGAGGAGGGATAATCCTATGGGGTTGTTTTTCTTGAAAGCCTGGGCCCCTTAGTTCCAGCAAAGGGAAATCTTAATGCTTTGGCTTACCAAGACATTTTGGATAATTCTTTGCTCCCAAATTTGTGCAAACAGTTCGAGGAAGGCCCTTTTTTGTTCCAGCATGACTGTGCCCCAGTGCACAACACATAACCTTAAAGGCATGACTGAATGAGTTGGGTGTGGAAGAGCCCTGCCCTCAACCTCCTTGAGCATTTTGAACAATTTTGAGCCAGGTCCTCATGTCCAACATTAGTGTCTGACCTCACAAATCACATTCTGGATGAATGGGCAAAAATTTCCACAAACACACTCCAAAATATTGTAGAAAGCCTTCCCAAAAGAATAGAAGCCACTCTAGCTTCACAGCGGGGAACAACGCTATAACAGTGCCTATAAATTTCAAGTGAGATGCCATAAAAGTCGTAGCTGTAACATGCAGGTGGGCCAATACTTTTGTCCTTATAGCGTATGATAAATCAAAATGGCTGGTGTAAAAATACCATTTACATCCACAGTGACAACAATGAAATTAAGAATCACATGGCTGCAATCATTCGTATTCTGGGTCTGTGTTGCCACCTTCTCCTCAGGTCAAAGTGCAATGTCAGAAAGGAATCCCTGCCTCGCTCAGAGCTAGGTGCTGGCCTCTGCTATGTGGAGCTGCCAGCAGGATGGAACAACATCAACAGCTTTATGAGGCAAGAGAAATAAACACTCTCACTTTGCTTTTAGCTAAAGACATGGATGGTTTAAGAAAGTGCAACAGCTCAGTTGCAAAGAATGCTTAGTGCAGACTGTATGCGAAGATGGGCAAAGCCACTATGTTGTCACTCATTGGTTTTTGAAATTCTGGTTTGAGGCCACAAATTGAGTGCGTTATCTTTATAAGAGAGGGGTGGATCTGACTAAGAAAGTGAGGAGATCAGATGCTTACAGGATAGCACCGTCTGAATCACAAAGTAGCTATGCCCTAACTATACCCAAATTTACTATTTTATTTTAAAATAGACCATAACTTACAAAATGAACATTATTTTTTTATTAAATAAGACTGAGACCATAAACCCATAAGGAGAGGTTTTAGTGAAGTCAGAAATTAAGTGATCAGTCAAGCAATTTCCACACTGACCTCTATACAATCAGATGTCTTTAAGCCATCAGAGGAGTCTTCTTTTGCTGGCCATTAAAAAAAAAAAAAAAAATCAGGTTTAAAGCAGTTCTGCAGTGGCCTCACTTTTCAAACCAGGAAGCTATATTCTCCATATTTTATGTACAGTCTATGGCTGTTATAGTTTATAATGCAAACACTATATATCAGTAACATAAATGTCTCAATACTGTTCTTATGTTATATAGACTAAATGATGAATGAGCTATAATACTGATTAATAAATTAGTTCATTTAGATTTTCAAAGACAGACACTGTTTCTTTCTTTCTTTGTTTTTTAAACAAGGTCTTATTTTTGTCCTGGTTTCAGTCTTTGGACTCGCAACCAGCTCTACAGAGCTGGGTAGAAGTGATTGAAAGAGACCTGGATCGACAGTTCCCATTCCATGAGATGTTCCTCTCCAAGGATGGGCATGGGTAGGCAAGATTTCTACTGTTTGTTTCTGTTAAGAAGCTGTTAGCTATAGACCAGTCATATAGTCAATATATGTACATATATTTATATTTTATATTCATACTTAAAGTATACTTAACGAAGTGTCTGCAACAAAATTAATTTCCCCCCGGGGATTAATTAAGTATTCTGATTAGTTTTAGCTTTCAGTATGACTTTCTAACCTTACTTAGACAAAAAAAACAGACATTCATGTCACTTGCCTATTTTTTGCTGTAAATGTATCACTCTAGTCAAAGATGATTAAAACTTCTGGCTGTGTGAGTGATTAATTTGGTGTGTGTGCAGGCAGCGTGGTTTGTTCCGGGTGTTGAAAGCTTACACCCAGTACCAGCCAGAAGAGGGTTATTGCCAGGCACAGGGCCCAGTGGCTGCTGTGCTGCTGATGAACATGCCTGCTGAGGTAGTGACCTATAACATTTTACCTTCTGTCTGAGTAGTAGCTGCAAGAAAAAATAACTTCTCTTTTTAATGAGAATGGTTTCACATTGTTTGCTTCATCTATCTGTAAAACTTATTCTATGACATTTGGTCACATGGCAAGTTTCAGAGGCATAACAATAGTAATATACTGCTAAATGTTCAAAATACCAAGTGGTGGTTGCACCTAACATTCACCTTATGTAACCCTGGCAGCAGGCCTTCTGGTGTTTGGTTCAGATCAGTGAGCAGTACTTGCCTGGATATTACAGCCCTCTGCTGGTGAGTACATGCATCCCACACGCATACCTTAGACTCATTTTTTTTTAACTTGTGTAACACTGATAATGTACATTTAGGCTTGTTAACTTGTGCAGACCCTAAACACACAGAGATCCTCTAAGGCAAAGATGAATCATGTAATGTAATGACCCTGTAAGCAGAGGCAGACTGAGCTGATCATGGTGTGTTGTGTAGGAAGGAGTCCTGTTTGATGCAGCCATGCTGACCTGGGTTTTGAAGAAGACATGTCCAGCTGCACACAAACATCTGCAGCATCACGGAGTGGAGCCCCTCATGTTTGCCACTGACTGGCTGATGTGTCTGTTCACACGACACCTTCCCTTCAACACACTTCTCCGAGTTTGGGACCTCTTCTTCTGCTATGGTATCACTGGAACTTAAGATACAATACTAATAAGTATATCAATTCTCTTACAGTATATTTTATGTTTAGTCATTCATCTTCTTCCACTTATCCAAATGAATGATGAATGTATTTCATGTTATAGTTAAAAAATAGAACAGTTTGGATATTCATATAATTTAATTTGACCCTATAATTTAAGTTTAAAGTCAGATTTATAGTGCAAAGTGTTGCTAAAGTTTTAATAGTTTTGTGTTGCATATTTGCTGTACTTACCAAACGTTTTTGTAACAGGGCCTTTCAGCACAAATTCAAAAAACATACGTCGTAGAATTTAGTGGTTTCTTATATGATGACGTTCAATATATCTTTGTTGTAGAAGTTTGGGAAAGGTCCTTTCCTATTCCTGCATGTAGACAGGAAAAGGAAAGGAGACTGTCCTTATGCACAAAGCCAGATCCATGAAAAAGGTTGTCAGAGTTCACTGAAGAATTTAATTGTTCCTGACCTCAACCCAACCCAACTTCTGTATGATTAGCAGGAACAGGAAGCCATCATTGCAGCATATTAAAGGCTTCATCAATTGCTCCATCAACAGCTATCATCTACCTTATTTGTAGCATCTTTAACAGGTCCTTCCTTTTTCTTCTTCCTCCTTCACCCTCATCATTCCTTGCCTCCGCTATGCAGGGGTCCGGGTACTGCTCCAGGTTGCAGTGGTGCTGGTGCGCCGGGTGCTGGGTCGGGCTGACCAGAGAAAGCAGTGTCAGGGCCAGATGGAGACTCTGGAGAGATTGAGGGGTGTCAGAGAACAGGTCCAAGAGGAAGATGACGAATTCATAGCAGAGGTAAGATTGCTAAACCTGATGAGCTTTAAGGGAAGCACCCACCATAATATAAGCATCTTGTTTAACCCATGGTGACACAAGATTTATGGTTGACCTTAACTTATGAAGTCTCTAAAATGGGTCCAGGTTCTTATGGGTTAATAAATAACAGTTAGCTAAAGATAAAAAGCTTTCATTTTTAAAGCTACAGAGAGTAAATTAAACTAAATATGACCACATACTGTATAGTGTGAAAAGACACACCTCAAAAGCAAAAACTTCAAAGAGATGGGAGCAAAAAACTAAAGCTGGAATTAAAACATGTTTCTGTCATTAACTTTCTAATTTTACAAGGGACTATTCTCTCAAACAGTACAGTGAACAATACAGTTAGTCACAGTACAACTTTTTGACAATGACTGTTTTTGTGTAATTTTGCCAGGGGACAGCACAGGGGATCACAATCAAGATGTTATTAAAGTACAGACTTTCAGCTTTAATTCAAGGGGTTTAACAAAAGAACTGCATTAACTGTTCAGGAATTACAGCTATGTTCATCCATATTCCCCATTTTCAGATACCCTAAAGTAACTGGACAATTGATAGACAGGTAGTTTCATGGCTAAGTGAGGCCTGTTTACTCAGTATTCCATTAAAAATTAAGCAGATAAAAGATCTGGAATTGATTCCAAATGTTGAACTTGTATTTGGTAGCTTTTTACTGAAACTCTCAATATAAGGTCCAAAGGCATGTTGATGCAAGTGAAGGAGGACATCATCAGGCTGGAGTCCACAAGTACTTTGAGTGCCCAGAAGAGAAAAGTGCTATACAAGTGCCAGTCCATTTACTAATCAAGAGACACCTTCATAAATGTAAATACAGATGGCAAGGTTATTATAGTTAACTAAAACTAAACTAAAAACTAAAACCAAATGAGAAAAAACATTTTAGTTAGCTGAAATAAAAACAAACAAAAACAGAAACAAGACTTTTGATAAAAATAAAAACTAAAATGACATTGTGTACTCACAAAACTAAGTAAAATAAAAACTAATAAGAAAAACAACACCAATGATAACTCTGACAGAGGGTTTACAACAAGGTGCAAATCACTGGTTTTACTCAAGAACCCGAAGTGCAGATTAGATTTTGCCAGAAAATATCTAAAAGAGCCTGCCCAGCTCTGGAAAGAAATTCTTTGGACAAATGAAACCAAGTTGAACTTGTACTAGAATGATGGAAAGAGAAAAGTATGGAGAAGGAATGGAACAGTTCATGATCTGAGGCATACCACATCATCTGTAAAACATGGTGGAGGCAATGTTATGGCCGCTAGTGGAACCAGGTCACTAGTGCTTATTGATGATTTGACAGCTGATAGAAGTAGCAGGACAAATTGTACAGGGCTATACTCTCTGCCCACATTCAGCCAAATGCTGCAAAACTTATCAGAGGGCTACTCATAGTACAAATGGATAATGACCCAAATCATACTGCAAGACAACACAAGAGTTTCTCAAGCAAAGAAATGGGATATTCTTCAATGGCCAAGACAGTCATCTGATCTCAGTGCGGCAGAGCAGCTTTTCAGTTACTGAATACAAAAGTGAAGGCAGAGAAACCCACAAATAAGCAGCAACTAAAGTCAGATGCAGTAAAGTCCGGAAGAGCATCTTAAAGAAGGAAAAAAAAAAACAGTTGGCCGTGAATTCTGGACTACAGGCAGCCACTGACTGCAAAGGATTTTCAACAAATTCTTACAAAACACACCTTGTGTTCAAAATTATGTTAGTTTGTCCAGTTACTTTTGAGCATCTGAAAATGGGGGACTATGTATAGAAATGACTGTAATTCCTGACCAGCTAAAGCAATTCTTTTGTTAACCCCCTTGAATTAAAGCTGAAAGTCTGCACTTTGATCACATCATGGCTGTTAGATTTAAAATCAACTGTGGTAGTGTACAGAGACAGAATTATAAAAATTATTATTGTACAAAAACTTATGGATGGTAAATCCAGATCAAATAACACAATTTGGTAATTTACTAAACTCCAACTATATATACGCAGGTTATCTGGAGCATTAAAACCTGCTCCCTAATATTTTGTAGCAATATTAAAACAACAGAGACAGCTCTAATTCATTGTAGCATGAACATGGGACCTCTGGAGGTGTCCTGTGGTGCCTGGCACTGGTGCGTTGGCAGTGGCTGATGTAGGTTGCTCAAATTGATTGTGATCTGGAAAATTTGGAGGTGGGGTCAGTGTGTGTTTCTCAGGCATCTTGAGCAGGTTTCATGTTGTGGCAGGACACATGGTCCTACTGGGATAGGCCTTGAAAAGCTACCTGCTGTCTGTGGTGATTAGGTGGGTGGTTAATGGATGCCAGGACTCAAGGTTTGCGATAAGAATACTGCATTTCAGAGATGGTCAGTGTTATTCATTTTATCCATCAGTGGTTTTAATATTGTGGCTGATGGGTGTATAGAGATAGAAGACAAAAAAGATTTGATTGAATGTATGGGCCTATGTATGGTAGTCTTATACATGCATTTCATTTTGACTTTTCAGAATGAGACCTTTTATTAATTCCAGGGGGAAATATTTCTGTTAGGATCACTTCAAATCAATACACATTTGTTCTTATCTTTATCCTAGATTCACATATTTCCATTCTGATGAGAATAGTCACCCTCTCAATAACAGTGCACAAGCGATTGCTGTAAGGTTTCATGACAATGAAAATGATGGCCTATTAAATTCTGGCCTCACTTACCAATTTTTAACTTATGTGAACAACTGTGGAGAATTTTGGAAAAATTTATGAGATAGTAATCTCTACCCACTACCATTAAAACTCTAAATAGAGGAATAAGTTTTGGAAAAAGGTATTTCTACAATCCAGTTACAGCAGAATGAACTGAAGCAGCTCACTGTGGCCAGACACTAAGACTATGATATATTTAATTTAATTTGTCACCCTGACAAGGCAGAGTTTCTTCTCATGTTTCAGGTGTGTTCAGTGCCACTGTCAGGCAAGGATCTGGAGAAGCAGACGGAAAAGGAGTTAGAAAAGTGGAAGAAAGACAGACCGTCATCCACCTTTGACCCCAGAGGTCGCTGCCATGGATACCGGATGGCATGGGCGAGAATTCGACAGAACAAAGCAGAGCAGGAGAGGAAAGAGAGGGAGAAAGGGAACCTGTCTGTCCCCATTACTCGCTCAGCCTCCACTCTCTCACTGTCACCTTCCCTCCTTCACAAGAAGTGGAGAAGAGGTGGGAAAGGCAACACAGGTGACTGGGAAGGTGGAAACAAAATAGTGAGGCATCTTTCAATGGGAGCAAGGGAGGACTGGAAAAGCTGGAACGAGTTTGATTTTAAGAAGGTGCAGGGAGTCCAGGAGGAGGAGGATGTAGTTTCAGAGGGACACACTGAACAGAAGGAATTTTCACAGACACCTAAGAAGATGGAACCAACCAAAAACATACCAACAGAAGAAACAGTAGCAGCAAGACAGACTGAAAAAGTAGAAACAATAATCACTGAAAAGGATCAAAGCAAGCTCAGAGAGACAGAGCCAGAGGAAAGCAAGCTTGAAGAGACAGAGCCAGAGGAAAGCAAGCTCAGAGAAACAGAGCCAGAGGAAAGCAAGCTCAGAGAAACAGAGCCAGAGGGAAGCAAGCTCAGCGAGACAGAGCCAGAGGGAAGCAAGCTCAGAGAGACAGAGCCAGAGGGAAGCAAGCTCAGAGAGCCAGAAACAGAGGACAGCAAGCTCAAAGAGACCGAGCCAGAGGACAGCAAGCTCAAAGAGACCGAGCCAGAGGACAGCAAGCTCAAAGAGACCGAGCCAGAGGACAGCAAGCTCAGAGAGGAAGAGCCAGAGGACAGCAAGCTCAGAGAGGAAGAGCCAGAGGACAGCAAGCTCAGAGAGGAAGAGCCAGAGGACAGCAAGCTCAATGAGACACAGACAGAGGAACACAAGCTCAGAGACACAGAGACAGAGGACAGTAAGCTCAGAGAGACAAAGACAGAGGAAAGCAAGCTCAGAGAGACAGAGACAGAGGAAAGCAAGCTCAGAGAGAAAGAGGAAAGCAAAAGGCTTTCGGAACCAAAAGAAGAAACAAATCTAGCCCCAGATCTGACTATCCAAAAATTTTCCCAGTCCACTGATTACACACTTCATTGTCAACAGCATGAAAAGCCAGTCACAGAGAGTGAATCACAAGTCCTAGAAGTACAAAGTCACAAAAGCAAAGACCAGGAAATAGAGGTTAAAGATACAAATGAAGAGACAGAGACTCACATGGCTGCTGTGGAGGAAAACCACAGTGTGGTACTTACAGAAGACAAAGCAGACACAAACACAGTGGAGGAAATGCAAAGTGTGGACTCAGGTGAGGAGCAGATGACACAGGCTGAAATGAAATCAGATGAGACCGCTGAACCTGAAGTGCAGATGGACACTGAAGTCCCAAAGTCTAAAAATGAGACAGATATTATAGAGATAGACATAGTTGTTAAAGCTTTAACTGTCAAAGATCAAAAGGCTACAACAGAGGTAGAAAAACAGGAAAAGGAAGAGCTGATCACAGAAACAGAAGAGGATGCATTTGAAGTAAAATATCACAGCTCTGAGTCATTAGTAGAGCCAGAAAAGAAAGTAGAGTCCCACACCCAAACAGACACAGAAATTGGGGTTCTGACACACATTCAGGAAAATCCAGGCACACAGGAAGATTTAAAGGCCAAAATAATAGAAAGAGTACATGTAGATTTAAAGACAGAGAGCAAGACAGAAGAAACATTAATATTGTCTTCATGTAAATGCAATCAACAAAAAGAAGGCTGTAGTGTAGTAGATGATACAGAGACTGAAGCTGAGATAACGGAAAAAGACATAATGAAGGGGTCAAATGAGGGAACAGAAAAAATAATTTTGATTGCACACTCAGAGGCACAGGTTGAGAGTGATTCATGCATCTGTGCTCAGAAAATCGGAGAGGAAACATCGATAGAAACTCAGAAGGATGAAAAGACTGCAGTCTCTGTGACACCCACAGAAACGGAAGCGACTTCAGCACCAGCTGACGCACTGAACTACAGCACTAAGCCTGATGAGGAGAATTTGGTACAAATTGATTCCTCTAAGATGAAAGCACCTGAACAGGTAAACAGACAGGCCACTGTGGGTCCTGAAGACTTGGATCAAAACTGTCAGCAAAAGGACTCTGTGCAGGAGCAAGGAATCAGAGAAAAGGTTCAAGAAAATACAGTGGGAAAGGACAATGTCTTCATTTCTTCTGAACCAACAAATGATCCCCAAGTCCAACGTTCCCAGTCAGGGAAAGAGCAGTCTGAGCCTCCACTGCAAACCCCTAAACGTCACAGCAGTCGGTCTTCTGGTGATTTCCGTGTTCGCAAGTCATCTACCTCACATGGCTCCAGGTTAACTCGTAGGCTCTCTGAAGATCTCTTTACCACCCCACAGAAAACTCCAGAGAATCAACCAGAAGCTAAACACACACAGTCACAGTGCGAAACTGGAGCTGTGCCCCAGAAACAAACTGTTCCTGATGTGATGCTTGCTGCAGCAGCAGCAGCAGAGGATGCCACAGCACAGAAGCAGCAACAGTCCGACCACCCTAAACGTTTTGGTCTCTTCCGCAGACTGAGAGGTGAGCAGCACAAAGACACCAAGGCTAAGAAAGCACCTAAAATGCAAGTGCCAAAGATCTTGATTCAAGACTTCAGTGATATGCCAGGGACTGGGAATCTGGTTGAGGAAGAGGTGGATGAGAAACTGACCTCCAGGGAGAGGAGGAAGAGGCGGAGGGCACGAGAAAGAAAGGAAAAAGAGGAGGAGAGGCTAAAAAAGAAAAGAGAGAAGGAGTTAGAGAAGGAGAAGGAGCAGGAAAGGAGGAAACCGCAGACAAGAGGGAAAAGTTTTCAAGTGCAAAAAGAGCAATATAGTGATGATGTTGCTCATCCTGCAAAGACTGGCTCACAGACACTTAGACAATCTACTTCTTATGCTGAAGCTTACTTTTAACATATTTTCACTGGATTTAAGATTCAGCACAACTGCTTTGCTGTGTTTGAGATGATGTGTGGAAGACCCCTTATCCTAATTATTTGTCATACTTGAACTTTGGACATGTAAATAAATAATAAATGATGTTTACATATTTTGAAAAAGATGTTTGTTTTATTTGGTGGGAGTTAATACATTGCATCTTAATTACAAACTGGACAAATACCAAATGAAAATAAAATGGAATTACTTGATCTTCAAGTCCACCATTCACATTATAATCCAATGACAATTTAGAAAGCACGTGTCCTGTACTGATGGCTTCAGTAAAGATGAAAATTTGGGTCCAAGGTGTCTATTTCTTTATTTTTAAGTACTCCAGGTGTCTTTAACAGTGCACCCACTGTCAGTTTAGTCCATGTCTTTCCTCTCACCCATCAGTCCACTGTTACTTAAGTTTCATCCTCGCTGTCACTGGCCAGCACCTCCTGAGTTGTCACTGGCTGCGTGCTCATCTGAGGTGACGGGGGAAGAACCGATCCAAAGAAAAGGGACCGAAACTGTGAGAGAATCGCAAATGATGGCAATATATTACAAGATTATACTTGATGTAAATGCTAAGAGTTGACAGGACAAAACTTGCACTCAGTGTGAGATAAAAACCAGCAAGCTGGTGTGAAATGAACAGGGTGACCTGTCATTAACCTCAGAAATTTTGAGGGTGTTTAAACAAACATGACTTATTTTCTCCTACCCTTAAAACTGTGCTTGAAGGTGACAGATGCTGGAAATGAGTCTGACATAGGATATAAGAGCACAAACTGATGGCGAAGAAAGCAGGCGGCAAATACAAACATACAATCACTTGTATATTTTTATTAAATATCTGAATCATTTGTTCCAATCATAGTGCTCTAAAAGTGAAAGTAATCCTGCCATTAGCAGAGTCAGGAATAAAATGATTTGTGCTGTGTGAAGAACAAAAAAAAACTATGAATTCTTGTAGTCCACAGTACATCAGATACTTAAAAGAGCAGTTACCACAGAACTTGAGTTAATTTTATCTGAGTATCTGTTACTGCTGCATTTTAGAACGAACCACATATAGTCTTACGTAATTTATTGATTAATTCTAACTTCTTTTAGGTTGAATACATATGTATGGTACAGTTATATTGTTATTTTATGATTATGCTTATGATATTTTGGTGTATGTGATTTATTTAATGCACTTGTAGAGATTTTTTAACTTCTGTAGGACTTTCAATGTTAAATAAATAATGGTATGCACAATGACAAATTCTTTAAGTGTACCTTTTGTTTCTGGGAGAAAAAGTAAAGCCAAAACCTTGTGATCTGCCACTGTCTTTCTTGTGAAACCTAAACCATACCTTTTTATTAGGTGGTCTGTCTAAATCAGCTGTTTCTTCTTCCTCTCCTTCCTCCTCCTCCTCTTTCCTGTGTATGTTCGTCCTGTGGTTGGCTGCAGCAGGCTGTTTTGAACATTTGGACTCAGCTAATGAGGGTGTGGGCAGAGCTGTGGTTGAGGGACCTGGTGCAATACTGGTATCCATGGCGATTAGGTAGGAGTCTATGTCGTCATTCATGAAGTCATCGGGAGGGGGTGGAGCTGGTGTGTGTGCTCTGAGGGGTGGAAGAGATAGTTGGGAGTGTAAATTAAACAGAAAGATGACATACATGATTTAAAAAAAAACATACCTTCCTTCTTTCTAGCTGTTTAACAAGATTTTTATTCAAACAGACATTTGCTCAATAATATTGCTCATCACCTTCCATTTAAGTGAAGTTAATGTCATAAAAATTTGTTCTCTGCTTTTGCAATGCTTAATATTATATTATTAAGTAAATCTATCCACTGAGCTCGTTACTGCCATGAGTTTTTGACCACTTCACTGGAAATCTAATAAATGCATTAACTGGATTTATTGTGTGAAGATGTAACCACAGATAGCTGTTAATTATGATGTCCCTTTACCAGAGTTTGCCCATCATCATCAGAATGACAAAAGTGACATGCTGACTAAACATATTGCCTTTTAAACATATATCAGATGGTTTGAATATTGTCAGGTTAAAGAAATCCAAATAAAAAGCCCTAAAACTCTATAAGCCAATTCTTGGGCATAATGAAACTCTTGAACAGGTGGACTTGGAACCCTTCAATGCCTGTTAAATTGTCTAAACTCTTAGAACAGGGCTGCCCAATACGTTGACCGCAATCCACCAGTCGATCACGGAGGTAGTGTGGGTAGATCGCATGGCATTAAAAAAAAAAAAAAGACATCACCCTATCATCCATCCTCACTATTACGTTTGTCCCTTGATTGGCAGCCAGTTTCATATCTGATTGTTTCTGACACGAGTCACCACGCATGCATGTTCCGCGTCAGCTGGTGCAAATCTCTAGCAAGCTACCGAGTTGCCTAATTAGCCTCTAATTTATTTCTACTAAACTTAAGAAAGGGTATAAAATGAGTTGGGGAGCTAGACCAAGTAAGAAGCTTCCATACGGAATGGGAGGAGGACCTTTCTTCACAATGTCATATTCGAAGTGCGTTTGCCTCATCTGCCAGTCTACCATTACTATTCCAAAGAAGGGAAATGTGGAGCAGCATTTTTGAACTTTTCAATGTTTCAAATGTGCTTGAGGCAGCAGCTACTGCCCGGACTATGCATCCCTGGCTGATTCCATTCAGTGCAAATCATCAGAGTAAGGTAATAACAAAAATGTACAGAGCTGTATTATGCAATATGGGTTCATGCAGTTATGCAAAGTACACCAACATATATTGTGCATATAAAGAATAGTCAATATTTTTATAAATATTTTTTTGCATTTTTAGTGTAGGTAGATGATTTTGACTTGGTCATTTTTTAAGTAGATCGAAGCTGAAAAAGTGTGGGAACCCCTGTCTTAGAGGATGTATGTGACAAAAATGCATTTACAAACAACTGTAAAGGTTGTGTATGACATACAGTATATGGACAAAAGTATTGGGCCATACATCTTAATCATTGAATTTAGGTGTTTCTATCAGTCTCGTTGCTACATGTGTATAAAATTAGGCACTTAGCCATGCAGTTTGCCCTTACCAACATTTATGAACAAGTGGGTTATTCTTAGGCATTCCCTGAATTTAAAAATGGTACTCTAATAGGATGCTGCTGTTGCAACAAGTAAGCTTTGGAACTTTCTTCACTCCTAGATATTCACTAAGTAGTATTATCATTAAGTATGTGTTTACTAACCACAGCAACTCAGCCATGAATTGGCAGACCAAGTAAAGTTACAGAGTGGGGTAGCTGAGTGCTGAAGTGTACAATGTGTAAAAGTTGTCAAAGCTCTGCTGACTGCAGAGTTCCAAATTTCCAATGCTGAGGCACATAGTTCATTAACAGCAATGTAAAAATTGTATGCCAGGAGCTTCTAGGCATGGTGTTCAATGGCCAGACAGCTGCATGCAAGCCTTACATCATCTTGCCAAGTGTCAAATGGAGTGGTGTGAAGAACACTGCCACTGGACTCTGAAGCAGTGAAAACAAGTTTTTTGGAGTGAAGAATCACACTGCTCTATCTGGAAGCCTG
The DNA here is from genome assembly GCA_015106775.1 of Etroplus canarensis. Lineage (NCBI taxonomy): Eukaryota > Metazoa > Chordata > Actinopteri > Cichliformes > Cichlidae > Etroplus > Etroplus canarensis. The sequence goes on from VUQH01034139.1 coordinate 35,736, forward strand.
AAGGACAAGTCTGGTTTTAGCAAATGCCAGGAGAACATGACCTGTCTGAATGCACTGCACCAACTGTAAAATTTGGTGGAGGAGGGGTAATCTTTAGGTCTAGGTCCCTTATTTCAAGTGAAGTAAAATCTTAATGCTTCAGCTTACAATGACATTTTGGGCAATTCTATTCTTCTAACTTTTGAGGAAGGCCTTTTTCTGTTCTAGCATAACTGTGCCCTGATGCACAAAGCATAACCATAAATGCATGGTTGGATGAGTTTGATATGGAAGAACTTGACTGGCTGGCAAAGAGTCCTGACCTCAACCCCATCAAACACATTTAGGAAGGACTAGAACATAGATTGCAAGCCAGGCTCTCTCATTCAACATCAGGGTCTGACTTCTGGATGAATGGGAAAGAATTCCCACAGACACTTCAAAATCTTGTAAAAACCTTCCCAGAAGAGTGGAAGCTGTTATAGCTACAAAGCGGGGACCAACTCCATATCAGTGCCTGCGGATTTAGAACTGGATGTCATAAAAGCTCCTGTAGGTTTAATGCGCTTGTGGCCCAACGCTTTTGTTTATATGGTGTATAAATGGGCTGCTGTAGCTTACAGTCACTTTGTTCTCTACTAAGAATATCCCAAACATGAAAATTCACTTTGTCATCAGTTATACTCTGATCCACCAGGTGGCACAGTAGGTTAATGTTGAAGATTTCCTGTTGGTTACTGGGCTGAAGAAGTCACTGGGCAAATGGCAATATAGTTTTGTTTTCATTTTCTTCTGCCATGAGTATTTTAAGTCTATCTTGTTTAAAGGCATGAAAAAAATCCAGTTTGTAAAAATGTTTACGAGTCAAACATTTCACTTGGTTTTTTTGTTACCCTCTGCTGTTGTTTTTACGCAGGCTTGGATCATCCGAAAGCGTGGCTAGCACAAAGTTTCCCTCCAGGACACTGTCTGTTACTGAAAGTACAACAGGGCTGACACACAAAACACATACAGACAAAATGTATATGTGATTCGAAAGTGAAGAACCAAATGATCAGTAAATATAATCCACAGATGGTGATGCTTACCTGCCTGGCTCATCAAAGTACATATTAACAGGAAGACCAACTGACTCCGCAAACACTAATAAACCCTGGACAAGAGATGACATTTATCGACTTGACTTAATGCAAGAACATATCATAGATGTAGCTGCTTCCATTTTGTTCCCAAATAACTTTACTCACACTGTGGTCAAAAACCACCTTTCTTTCCCTCCCTAACTAACTTTTGCTACTCACTTGCTCAGGCCTGTGTAATCTTTCTCACCCGTAACTCCTTCAAACAAAAGGTGACACTGTTGTGAGCCTGGACAGCAAAATGGTCAAACTCGTCTGAAGCCAGACACAACTCCGTCAGCATGGCCTTGGACCCTTCTGAGAGGGTAGAAAAGTAAGAGGACAAAAACAAAGATGTGTCAGTGAGAAAAACAAAAACAAACACACTCAAGTTATGAACATCTATCTTTTTTCCTACTACAGAATACATTTGAATTTCTAGTTTACTGCTGTAGTGACTGAACACAACATCTGAAACTTCATATTTGCCATGTTAGCTGCCAAATGTAAAAAAAACCCTGTCACCTGCTTCTTCCTCTACATGGTTCCTGACCCACATCCGCTCATCACTCACTGACACAGTCACTTCTTCCAGAGACAGAGGAAAATGCACAACTGTATCTACCAGCAGCCTGAGAACAAGGGAAAACAAATTAAGCTACAGTTACAAATCAAGTTACATCTCCATTAAAAGATATTTTACTTTTTAAATGTTTCTTTGTCTTAAAAACCCCACAATGTTTGCCATCATCAAGTACAACACAAGCAAAAATATAAAACAAGAAGCAGACTTTTATTATTATTGGCATGATAAAGAATGAAGAAAGAGTTTACAGACCTGGGCTGGGCTCTGATTACGTTGACACAGCTGTCCTTATCAAACACTGCCTGTAAGCTCTCGCTATCCTGGAAAGACAGGTTATGTGTCTTCAAGAGCCCTGCAGAGAAAATCCCAGCAAGCTAATAAGCAAGTAGAAAACAATGTAATGAATGCATAATGTGCTATGAATAAAAATGTGTTAATCTAAATAGGATGTACAAGTGCAATGTAGCACCTTATCATACAGAGGTTATTCAAAGTGAAGTTGTGACATGCAAAAATAAAAGGATGCAAAAGATAATGCATGAACTGAAAACAAATCAGAATTTACAGATTAAGTGTCACAAAAATATCATTAAATACATATATATATATAAAAAAGTCTAGTCTTAGGCTTGGTTGTAAAATAGGCTACAGTCGAGGCATATCTAAATAAATAGGGGATTACAGCTGTGTGCAGTTTAGTCATGTGTGGTTAAAAGGCTAGCTAACACCAACTGACCATTCCCTGCAGTTCTGAGAGATCAGGTTTGTCCTGAGCAAACATATCTCTGATATATTTTTTGTTCAGACCACTGAGAGACAGAGAGCGTATTAGCAGGGGGTGTCTATATTTTTTTTGGGAACCAGTGAAAGGACGTGAGTATGGTCACACTTCTATGAGTCTGACAGTTACAGCAGCAGTATTTCAAATGTGTGAATGAGATGTAAGCTTTCTGAAATAATCCATAAAAAACACAGTGAATCATCTGAGAAACAAGTGAGGCACTGATACCATGTTTGCAGTACAGGGTGAAAGTGAGACGGTCCTTCTGTTCATCCAGCTCGATGTGACACTTTTCCACTGTCTTCTCCAAAGTTGCCAGAGATCTGAACACGGACTGCACACTCTGACACACATAGGAACATAATACTGATCAATATCCACTGAAATATTCTGGCAGCAGCCGTGATATTAACATTTTATTTTCAATCATCATTTTAGACATGCATGCAGCTTATTTCAATATCTAAATCAATACGTTTGTTCTTGGAAAACATTTTTGACATGTAACACATATTATATTCTTTGCTATAACCGCCATGTGCAACTGTTAAAACAAGGAAGCGCTGAGGTTTTTGCAAAATGTGTACACAGATAACCACAACTTGGTGGCAACATAACAGGAAAGAAAGCATTTGAAGTTGTCAGCAGATAGAAGCTTCCAGTGTTAATTCAATTTTCTGTCTCTGCTGTCAGTCCTAAGAATAGGTCTCTGAATGCTCACTGTGGGTACATCAGGAAAGTACTACAATTAATCAGCTAATTTGAAAAACCAAAACTATGTTCAGGCTAAAAAAAGAAGAAAAAATAAATAACACTATGAGAAAGTGATGCTTTTCTGTAATGTATTTACCCTCAAAGTAAACTTATCAGCCACATTTCGCTACACATCAACTTGTACCAGCTCTACCCCAACACGGAGTCCATGAAAACCAGTGAAAACAGGAGGAGAAAAACTAGAAGTACACAGCTAGAAATAATGGTTGAAACTTCTCGCGCTGCGGTACTGTAGTGTGAATGCAAACCTGACCAAACCATCAGACCAAAAACTATACCAAAGAAGTCAAAAAACAGACAGCTGTAGTTTTCCTATGTCTTGTGTGATGGGAATGCTTGAGTTGACCTGACAGGACCCAACTTTTGGGTTGTATGCAAATCTATTGCAGTTAACTAAACTAAAACTAAGTGTTGAAAACATTTTGCTAACTGAAATAAAAATTAAAACTACACTTTTTGAAACAATCTCATAAAAACACCTAAACTAAAAAAAAATATACAGAAAATGTTTTTAGATTTCATCTTTGCTAGTTTGGTCAAATTTGTTATCACAACCTGAATGATGGGGTACTGGTTCACATGTTTTTTGAGATTTGGGATTTCTATGTGACTGTGAGTTAAACCTTCAGAAAGTGTTGTACTTCTGTAGTAATATCAGCTCTAAACTTCTGAAAAACAAACCCTGACAATTACAATCCATATTATAATTAGGAAAACTAACTACAGCTCATACTGAAACAAATAAAACTAAACTAAAACTGAAAATTTTTCAAAAAATAGAAGTTAAATTGAAATGAAAGAATCTACCGAATCTACTGAAGCTAAACTGAAAACACAAACTAACAAAAAAAAAAACACAAAAAACAACTAATTAGATCATTCTGAACTCTCATCGTCCACTTTTATTAACGGTACACCCCTTAATCTGCATATTAACGCAAATATCTAAGTAGTCAATCACATGGCAGCAACTTAGTGCATTTTAGCATGCAAGAAGCTCATCCTGAGCATCAGCATTGAGATGAAAAGGTGATTTAAGTGACTTTGAAAGCAACATAGTTGTTGGTGCGAGATAGGCTGGTCTGAGTATTTCAGAAAATACTGATCTACTGGGATTTTCCCATACAGCCATCTCAAGGGTTTTCAAAGAATGGCCAAAAAATAAGAAAATACCCAGTGAGCGGCAGTTTTCTAGGGGAAAAAGCCTTGTTGATGCCAGAGGTCAGAGAAGAATGGCCAGACTTCTTCGAGGGGATAGGAAGGCAAGAGTGACTCAAATAACCACTTATTACAACCAAGGTATGTATCTCTAAATGCACATGTTGAACCTTGAAGGAGATGGACTACATTTACAGAAGACCACAGAGTGCCACTTCTGTCACCTAAAAACAGCAAACTGAGGCTACAATTTGCACAGACTCACAAAAATTGGTTACCAAAATAGGGTCAGAATTTGATGTAAGTAACATGAAACCACAGATTTATCCTGGTTAAGGCTGGTGATGGTGGTGTAATGGTGTGGGGGACATTTTCTTAGCACATTTTGCGCCCCTTATATCAACTGAGCATTTTTAAAACACCACACCCTTCCTGAATATTGTTACTGATCATGCTCATCCCTTTATGACCTTAGTGTACCCATCTTCTGATGGGTGTTTCCAGCAGAGTAACACATCTGTTAGAAAGTTCAAATCATTTCAGATAGGTTTCTTGAGCATGTCACTGTACTCAAATGGCATCCACAGACAACATCTCAGCCTAAAAGAGCATCTTTAGGATGTTGTGGAGCAGGAGATCAGCATCATGGATGTGTAGCTGACATAATATGCCATCATGTCAGTCTGGACCAGAATATGTGAGGAATGTTTCCAGAACCTTGCTGAATCTATCTCATGTTCTGAAAGTAAACAGAGGATCTAACCTGGTAACAGCAAGGTGTACCTGAAAAAGTGACCACGGTGGTCGTATTCCATCTAAAAACTTTTTGGCACCTCGCGATCTGCTGCAAATGTACTCAATACACAGACTGCATACAGCTTTGAAAAACCATAGCTTATCTGTTTGTCACACACCTTTATTGCCATCTTGCAGCGGAAGTTGTGCCCACGGGTAATGGAGTACCTGCACATAAACAGACAAAAAAGCTGATGTTCACTGTTCTACACTTTCTATTTGTCTGTCTCTCTCTTTCAGACACACACAGATGCCGTTTTTAAACACAGACGTGCAGTGTGCACCTGCTGAAGAAGAGTGGTGCGAACAGGAAACAAGCATATGCCGACCGAGAGGAGTTCACAGACCGCAGGGCCAGCTACGAGAGAGAGAGAGAGAGAGAAAATCAGCTCTTCTCATTGACGCAGAGCATGCACCAACAGGAAGCAACACCATTATATGCATGACAGGAGGAAGTGATGGTGTGTAAGTCAGCATCACAGCAGCTCACCCCGTCTTCCTGAGGCTCCACATACAGCTCATCGCCGATCCTGGAGAGAGAATGGATGGCTTTGGCCAGCACTGGACGGTACATACACACACACACACAGAGTTATCGACAAAAGCTAATTAACGACACATGTTCTAGCTGAACACAGGGCTGAACAAGCAGGAAACGGTTGCTACCTTTCACGTTTCCTCCCGTCACGACACAGTGCATCTCTGCAAACTAACTTTTCCGCTAAGTAAGCACACTGCGCTCAAAGTTAGACAAAACTACACGTCACCAAGAAGTCAACAAGTGTGCTTTTTATAGTGTGCGCACCGAGTATAAGTCTTCCAGACAAAAACATACTCAGCCGAAAAGACACAGCTTAAATCTAAAGCTTGTTTTTTCCTCAACGAAGCAGCGTCTCTTTCAACGAACTCAGCGTTGTTTACGCCGCCATTACTCGCTTCCGTTGTGTGGACCAATCAGATACAGCCACTCAAAGGGGCTTGAGTGTGACACAGCACATGCGCAGTGAGTTTCTATGCAAAGGTTTTTTTTTTTTTTTTTTTTTGGGGGGTTTCTGG
>VUQH01034139.1:42002-63604 GCA_015106775.1 Etroplus canarensis
TGTGACACAGCACATGCGCAGTGAGTTTCTATGCAAAGGTTTTTTTTTTTTTATTTTAGTTGCGTGTTTATCGAAATGTTGTAGTTAAATATTCAGTGTGAATTCAGCATTCACAGTACTGTTATCCTTCCGTACGGTATTTGGACACTTTATAACTTCAGCATGAGTCAAAACGTTCAGCTTTTCAGGACAGTTGTGCTAGTATTCAGCTTTCTTTTTAACTCTTTATACTTTCTAGAATATTTAGTGTCCCTGTAGTGTAGTGGTTTTCACATTGTGTCCAGGTGGGGACACAAGACCCTCTCACCATGGAGGGTTGCGTCAGGAAGGGCGTCCAGCGTAAAACCTTTGCCAACCCCATGGGGAGAATACAAGGGAGCAGCCGGAAGTACATTATTATTATTATTTTTTTTTTTTTTGGATATTTAGGTGATCTTTTTTATAATTGACGTGAATGGAGAAATCTTCAAAACCACATTAATCTGAGCTTTAACTAATTCAGTATACTTTCAGCTAGAGACACCACTCAAACTTTAAATGGGTCTTCTGAAGACCTTCTGAAATGGATCACAAGACCTCAAACTATTAAAGTTGTGTTTGATTTTTTAAAATATCTTTTACTGTTTTCAAAATGTCGCATTTTAAGTTTTATGCCATTTTCAGCTCACTTCTGACTTTATAACAGGTGTGTTGTGCATGTGCTCGACATGCCATTCACATGGCAGCCACTTGATGTGCAGTTGAACAGATATACCTAATAAAGTGGCGTAAATGCATTCATGCAGCTATTTTATCAGCCACTCACATGGCAGCAACTCAGTGCATTGACGTGTGTGCAGTCACTGGCCACTTTATTGGCTCATCTCAGATGAGCTTGAGCCCAGAGAAGTCAAAAGGCATTTCTGGATGTTTTCACTTTGCGTATTAGAGTTCTCAGTTGCATTTGTAGGTGCAACTACCCTCTGTGCTAACTGACAGTGGCTTTAGGAAGCATTCCAGAGCCCATGTTGTATTATCCCTCACAGAATGATGCTAGTTTTTAATGCAGTGCTGCCTGAGGGATCAAAGCTGGTTTTCAGTTTTGCCCCTTATGTGCAGAAATTTCTCCTGATTTTCTGAATCTTTTGATGATATTCTGGACTGTGGATGGTGAAATCTCTAAACTCCTTGGAACTGCACATTGAGAAATATTTTTCATAAAATGCTGCACTATTTGTCCATGCAGTCTCTCACAAAGTGGATAACCTTACACCATCATTGCTTGTGAACAACTGAGCCTTTCTGGAGTGCTCCTTTAATGTTACCAGTTAACCTTCTTACCTGTGGAAAATTCCCAGTTCCCAAAGTTTTCCCAGGCTTTTCTTGCCCCCTATCTCAACTTTTTTGGAACATTTTGTAGGCATCAAATTTAGAATGTGTGTATATTTCCAAAAATATAAAGTTTGTCAGTTTCAACATTAAATACCTTCTCTTTTTGCTGTATTCAAGTGAATATAGGCTGAAGGCATTCTTAGATCACTAAAATCTGCTTTTATTCACATTTCACACAGCGTCCCAACTTTTTTGGAATTGGCGTTTGTATTTACAACAGTTACAGTTTATCAGGACACATTTATTTACTTTTGTTTGTATTGATGTTTTTTGTAAGTTTGCTGGTTAAAACACACTTTTTTAAAAATCAGAAAGTTCATACAAAATTATAATGTTTAAAAATGTAGCTCTGGCTAACAAACAAAAAATGGCATAGTATTTTCAGAAAAGTACTCTCCAAGCTATAGTACACTGTCCTGTAAGGGGAATCTACTACTTTATTCCTACTACAATAGCAAAGACCATTTAACATTTATAGCTGAACAAAAATGACAGCAGAGTTCACAAACTTAATAATAAGTTATTGCAAAGCACTTTTCAGACATTCTAGCATTTATTTCATTTGGCAGACACATGAATAGTGGCTCCTCTCATAGAACGCCTTTTAATTATCAGTTAAAGGTCACATTTAGAAGAAAAAGGGTGTGTGTGCACTTGTGAATAAGCGTGCCAAGTAGAGAAATAGGAAGGAAGGGAGGGCAAATAGAAAAATGGGCAGAAAGAGATGTAGAGAGAGAGAGAGTGAGAGAGTTACTCTCGATGCACAATTATCTCACCTCACTGGTCTTTCTTGTTGGTCTGCTTCAGTGCGTAAGATCTGAGGAACGCTGCCGTGCTGTCTCTCCTCCCATTGCCAGTGATATAAGTGGCTGCTGGGGAAGAGGTGTGACTACAACAACTCCAGTGAACTAAAACCATGGATATTTAGTGAAAGAGAGACACTTTTAAAGTACGTATCAACAACAACAAAGTCAGAAACTGCTTGTTTGGCTCCTTGCTCCAAAACAACAGAGACTTCTGCTGAAGATTTCTGAGAATCATGGACTAGTGGAGGCAGCATGACAGTGAAACCTCCATGAGAAGAAGCAGCCCAGACAGGGAAGAAGAAGGAGTTCTATCACTGGACAGTAAAGGCTGGGCCTTTCTTGATATTTTTTCTGAGACAACTTTAGTATGATGGAAAAGGATAGGATCGTTCAAAAAGAGGAATCCAGGCATCACAGGTGTCTTTCTGGCAACAACTGGATTAAAGGGTGATATGTTTTACACGCATGGTATTTTTCTCCTGTCATGGTTGCTGTAAAGCAATGCATCAACTGTGTGGAATCTATCCTTGTGTATTTGGATTTACTGTGTTGTTCATACATGTTTCTGTGACTTTTGGATTTGAGACTTAGAGGTTTTGTTCCTAGATGTCTCAGTCACATAATCCAACAGACTCTCAGGCCTTGCTGCAGTCCATGCTGCAGAGACTGAAGCTCCAGTCGGGAAGAGAGGGCCAGGCATACCTGCACACACCTGAATCTGTCACAGCTACTTCAACATGGGGGCAAGGTGGTGAGAGAGGAGGATCATCTAATTTCCAGAGGATAAACCGCAGCCCTGGTACTAATGGTATCCCCTCAAATGAGTTTGGGAACATTAACTTTAGCTTCAAAAGTGGTGAAATACAGAAATCAGGTCATGTTAGTGCAGTGGACGGGGGTTCATTTTCCTTCCCATTCCAGAAAGACAACAGTGACACTGGTGACAAGAGGGTGTTGGGACAGGCCACGCAGCCTGCGATCACCCCAATAGGAACACGGCAGCTGTTTTCTGACATCACTTCCTTTGAGAGGACTGACAGGGAGAAGTGGAGCTTTGGAAGTTCTGCAACCACGAGTAATATGCCTCCTAATAAACATGCTGCCCCAAGCATGGGAATAAGTGAGAACCAGGACCAGGGCTTCAAATCCAAAATCTATCAGTGGTCTATGCAACCCACAGATGGAGAACTTGGAGCTCTGGCACAAAATAAAGATGTGAAGATTTTCTCAGGTGATCAAAAAACAGCAAACAACAGCTTGAGAAGAAAACAGCAATCATCTGAGAATAAAACCAGAAGATGGACACAGAGAATCAAGGAGAGATGGAGAGACAGGCAAGGAAGTTTTGGTAAAAAGGGGAAAGAAGAAGGAGGAACAGATGAGAAGAGTGAGCAAGGAACTGAAGTGAGTAGTGTGGTTTCATTACACAAAAAATCTTAAAGTGAGATTGCAGCTTGTTTTTCACACAGATTTCACCCCAAAACCAGGTACTAACAACAGAAAGCCTTGTCAATACATCAAATAAGGATGAAAAAAGGACCCTCCCTTCACTAGACACCAGTGGTTCCAGTAAAATGCTTCCTGCACACACAGAGGACAGCACTAAGGACAGCCATATCAGGTAACAAACATTATCCTAAATTGCACAGATGCACCCAAACCTGTACTACAGTCAGCATGGTACAAGCTAAAGGTTGTTACAGTCAGTTTTTTATTTGCTTAAAGACATCAACAGGAAGATATGTGAAGTATTTGAGATGGTTCCAACCACAACAGCAGTTTTACTTCTGATGTGCCTATGTGGTCTGATGTGGCAAACACACCCCTGTCACTGGCAGCATATGTCATTAGGAACTTTCATACTGCTATCTACCATGAGATTTTTTTAACCTGCTCTAAAAGGAAACAACATCAGAGAAACACCCATTCTGTGAGAATAACTCGTAGAGGGTGATTCTTTCATTAGAGCTTAACACACAAGACAGAAACAACCTCTTAATTTTCCTTACAGGCAACAAACAACAGAAAAATACCAAAATAAGCCAGGTGTTAGTCATAGAAGCATTGGGTGAGATGGACTATCTGAAACTTTGAGTCCAAAGGCAGTTTTTTCCTACTAAAGTTATAAATTAATAAAATAATCCCCACATATAGAGTCATGTAAAAAAAGTGTTTCATTGGATTCTATGCAGTCCTGCCAACACCCCATGATTCAGTAGTTTGTAGAACCACCTTTTAGCAGCAGTAACTTGAAGTAGTCATTTTCTAAATGACTTTATCAGTCTCACACATCATTGTGGAGGAATTTTGGCCCACTCTTTATTACAACTTTGCTTCAGTTCATTGAGGCTTGTGGGTATTCGCTTATGCACAGCTCTCTTAAGGTTCCACCGCAGTGTTTCCATCATGTTGAGGTCTAGATTTTGACTGGGCCTTTTTTCAGAGATAGTGTCACATTTGACTCCAGAATATTTTAGTATACATTGTTGTTCATGATCGACTCAGTGACTGCAAGGTGTCCAGGTCCTGTGGCTGCAAAACAAAACCAAGTCATCTCCAACTTGCTTGACATTTGGAATGAGGTATTTGTGCTGATACGCTGTGTTTGGTTATTGGCAATCCTTGTGCTGTCATTACGGCCAAAGATCTCCACTTTGTTCCAGAAGTCTTGCGGTTTGTTCAGGTGCAATTTTGCAAACTTGAGCTGCCATGTTCTTTTTAGAGAGAAGAGGCTTTCCCCTGGCAAACCTTCCAAAACGTCATACTCATTCACTCTTATTCTAACTGTAATGTCTTAAACTTTAACATTTAACATGCTAACCAAGGCCTGTAGATTCTGAGAAGAGCATTGCACAGTCTGAACTTCGGGTGAATTCGCCAGGATATCCACTTGTAGGAAAATTGTGGCATTGTGTTAACACACAACTGAATCCTCCAGTGCAGCGAACAACCAAAACTTCTGCCTTTATAGAAGGGGTCACACTTGCTGATGATCAATTAATCAAGTGCTTTTGATTAGCAGTGCCTGGCTGCTACTTACTCTTGATTCCTGCAGAAGTAGTAACGGCATACTTAGTTCTTCCACAGGACGGGTTCATAATTTCTTAAAACTGCTGGCTACTATCATTTTTCTAGTGATGTAGCACAGGAATTTTTGGTTTACATTAATTAAATTAAGTTTTTGATTCTAGTGCTGATGTGATTTGTATAATGAACTCTTTAGAGTTTCTCTTCTTTCAGATCTTCCAGTGACTTTGAATTGGGACTTGGGTCGTTCAGTCTACTGGAAGAAATTGTCAAGGGTCAAGAGTGGGCTAAGTTCCTGAATCCCAACCTTTCAGCCTCATCAGCAAATCAGAGACCATCTGAGGAGCCACTGAGGCAACCCAGAAACCAGCTAAATCTTCATGATGGTGCTCAGTCAAATGGGATTTTGAACCAGCTTGGAGGTGGGAGGAACCAGTGGAGCTTCAGGAGTACAGGGTCATCACTGCCTACAGGCTTCAGCATGGCACAGATATCATCGGATGCTTTCCGACCTGGCAGCATGAAGGTTTTGGAAGGAAAATCACAACAGGCTGAGCAATCAGAACCAATGGAAGATAGTCGGAACCACTCATATATGCAGTCTGGAGGGAGTAGAATGGGACAGCATCTTAGTCCTCCATCATTTGTTGGGGTAAGATATTCACCAACGAAAATATCCCACATTCATCCAGTTCTTCTTTTTTTCAGACACTCTCGTTAGGGGTTAACACAGCTGATCATCTGCCTCCATCACATCCCATCCTTTGCATCCATTAAACTTTTCTGTGGTCTTCCTCTTTTCCTCCTGTCTGGCCGCTCCATCTTCAACATCTTTTGCTCAGTAAATCCACTATCCCTTCTCTGCACGTGTCCAAACCATCTCAACCTTACCTCTGCTCAACCAGAGCTGTCCCTCTGATAAACTCATTTCTAATCCTGTCTATCCTGGTCACTTACAAAAAGAAGATTATCAGAATCTCCAACTCTGCTTCATATCTTTTTCAGTGCCAGTCATCTCCAAGCCATACATCATAGCAGGTCTAACCACTGTCTTGTAAACCTTCCCTTTCCAGTTCCAGTTATTATTTTTAAAAACATTACTGTTATGAGCAGGACAACTTTGTGATCATTCTGTTCTCTGTTTTCCTTTGCAGCCTGCAGATATTCAACTTAACCCAACGCTGAAGAGCCGAGTCACCCTAAGCAGAAAAAGACAGCATCAGTCAGCTGTAAGGAGAGACGAGAGGCTTCAGGCTGACAAAATGAGTGATGGAGAAGAAGCAGACAGAGGTCAAAACAACTGTTTTATATACATTATATTTTAACCCATAAGGACCCTTGGTGACATGTGTGTAACAAACACTTTAAATGTTCTACAATCTTCCTTATAAAGCTTTATGCTTGACCTTAACTTATGAAGTTCCTAAGCGAGAAATGGGTCTGGGTTCTTAAGGGTTAATTTTAGTTCAGTGGCAACATTAAAAATTCTCTGCTAGATCAATAAAGAATTGTCTTTTGAGTCATTTAAGCTGTACCATTCTGGCAGTTGTATCAGTTCAGGAAACCAATGATATCTGTTTTGTCTCTAATTTTAGAGGGGTCCATGTCTTCATCTAGCCGGACCAGCAACCACATGATGGCTGAAAGAAGAGACTCACAGCAGGAGGATGTCATACCTTTATACACTATAAACACTCATCCTGTCCCTCTCTCTCCATCGTATTTTAATCCTTTGGCTCCTGCACGTGAGGGTGTCCTCAAACTCTCCATACCCCAGGAGTCAGAGTCATCAATGGAAATAGTGAATAAAAGGGTAAGAGAGTGTTTATCACAGTGCCTCTTTTTGGACTGACATTAAAAAATATGTGTCCATATAGCATCCGAAAAGGGTAATAAATCATGTGGTTATTGTATGCAGGGTTTAAGTATGTTTCCACAAAATATTTTCTTGGTAACCTTACCTACATTGCTCTCCCATAATGCAAATGAAGCAGTTTCTGGCAGGTGGTGAAACCAAAAAATAATCATTGGGTTTATAATCAATTGAGTCACAGCTTGATTGTCTGTTCACATATACAGTTATAATATAGTACTATAGAACTGGAAGATGTAAAGTTAGGTCCATAAATTTTTGGACAGTGATAGATATATTTTTTGCTATTTTGCTTCTGTACAGCACCACAGTGGATTTTAAAATCAAAAAATCAAGATTGAAATCTGGTCTTTCGGCAGCTTTTATTCAAGAAGAATTGCATTAACTGTTTAGGAATTATAGCCATTTTTATGCATACTCCCCCATATTCAGAGGCTCAAAAGTAATTGGACTCACTAATATAATTTTAAATATAGCTATTGTTTTTAATACTGGGATGACAATCCTATGCAGTCAGTGACCAAATGCTGCTCTTTTAGTTCTGCTTTCAGTAACTTAAAAGCTGCTCTGCTGGGTTGAGCTCTGGTGACTGATGTGGTAATTAATAAATTTCCCATTTATTTTCCTTGGAAAACTCTTGAGTTTCTTTTGCAGTATGTTTTGGGTCTTTATCCATTTGCCCTGTGAAGCAAATGGACAAAGATTCAATAAAGTCCAAACAGATTTACAGCACTTGGCTAATCTGAGCAGCAAGTATAGCCCTGTACACTGGAGAATTCATGGTGTTGCGTCTATCAGCAGTCACATTATCACTAAACACTAGTGACCCATTCTGTGGTCAGCCATACATGCCTATACCATAAAATTGTCTTCACCATGTTTGACAGATAATGTGATATGCTATATGATCATGAGCTGTTCCTTTCCTTCTCCATACTTTCCTCTTCGCATCATTCTGATTTACCTTGGTTTCATCATTCCAAAGAGTTTTGTTTGTTTGTTTTCCAGAACTGAACTGGTTTTAGATGTTTTTGGGCAAAATTTCTCACAGACTTCCTTTTCTGGAGTGTGACCAGTGGTTTGCACTTTGTTGAAAACCCTCTGTATTCATGAGAGTTTCTCTTGATTGTTGATTTTGACAATGATACACCTACAGTGCCTAAAAAGTATTCGCTCACGTTGGACGTTTCACCCTTTTGTTGGTTTAATAAATGAAATCATGTTTAGTATAATTTAGTTTTTTGACAAGAATTTTCAAAAAATCAGAATACTTTTTTAATCCCAGGGGGGAAATTGTATAAAGCTTTTTTATGTCCAAGTGAAAACCGAGTTTACAAACTGATGTCAATTAATCAAAAATGTATAAGGTAAAATAAATGTTTGCATAAATATTCACCCCCTTAAGGTCAGTATTTAGTAGATGCACTTTGGCTGCAATCACAGCACTGAGTCTGTGTGGCTATGTCTCAATTAGGGTGGCACACCTGAGCACTGCAATTTTTCTCCATTCTTCCTTTCAAAACAGCTCAAGCTCTGTCGGGCTGGGACTTGGCATGAACAGCTCTTTTCAAGTCCAGCCACAAATTCTTGACTGGATTGAAATCTGGGCTTTGACTTGGCCAATCCAGAACATTCACCTCCTTGTCTTTGAACCATTTCTGTGTAGCTTTTGCCGTATGCTTGGGGTTTTTGTCTTGCTAGAAAATACATCCTCTCCCAAGCCACAGTTCTCTTGCAGACTGAGTCAGATTATCCCCCAGAATTTGGCAATATTTTACTGCATCCCAACCTTCCAGGGCCTGGTGATGAGCATCCCTAGAGCCTGATGATGCCACCACCATGCTTCACAGTAGTGATGGTGTGTTTGTGGTTATGTGCAGTGTTTGGCAATGTTTGGTGTTTGCCAAACATAGTGTCTAGTGATGGCCAAAAGATGGCCAAAAAGCTCACTTTTTTCTCATCAGACCAAAGAGCTTTCTTCCAGTTGACCTTGGAGTCTCCCACACGCCTTTGGGTGAATTCCAGGTGAGATTTCATATTAGCTTTTTTCAACAATCACTTTCTTTTTGCCACCATCCCATATAGCTTTGACTGGTGAAGAACCCGAGCAACAGTTGTATGTACAGTCTCTCCCATCTGAGCAACTGAAGCTATTAACTCCTTCTAAGTGGCCGTAGGTGTCTGGGTGGCCTCCCTCACCAGTCTTCTTCTTGTCTGGTCATTCAGGTTTGTGAGAATGGCCAGCTCTAGGCAGATTTATACAAGTGCCATATTCCTTCCATTTCTTAGTGATGGATTTTACTGAACTCTGTGGGATGTCCAATGAGTTGGAAATCTTTTTGTAGCCATCTCCTGATTTATACTTTTCAGTTATCTTTTCTCTGAGTTGCTTTAAGTGTTCTTTTGTCCTCGTCTTGCAGTTGTAGCGGGAATACTGATTAACCGGAGACTGGGCCTTCTAGACACACGTGTTTTTATACTACAATCACTTGACACTCAGCTGACTAAGATGATCTCCATTTCACTGCTGGAATCAACTAGCTGGACCTCTGTTGAATTGGGTCATTCTCTTTAAAGGGGGTGAACATTTATGCAAACATTTATTTTACCTTATATATTCATTGACAGTTTGTAAAACTCTGTTTTTCACTTTGACATGACAGTAGCTTTCTTTGCAAATTCTTGTCAGAAAAGCAAAATTATATTGACCGTGATTTCATTTATTAAAGCAATAAAAGGGTGAAACATCCTTCAACTTCTTTCATCCACTTTACTTGTCTTCAGTGGTCTTCCAGGGCTTTTGGTGTTACTTAGCTTGCTAGTGCATTTTTTCTTTTTAAGAATGTTCCAGATTGTTGATTTTACCACTCAGAAAGTTTTGCTATCTCTCTGATAGTTTTCGTTTTTCAGACTAATAATGGTCTCCTTCACCTGCATTAACACCTCTTTGGACCTTATGTTGCCTGTTCCAGTGAAAAGCTACCAAATACAAGTTGAATACTTGGAATCAACTCCACACATTTTATCTGCTTAGTTTGTCATGGAATAACAAAGAAACAGGCCTCAGTTGGCCATTATACTGCTTGTTAGTGAACTGTCCCATTACTTTTGAGCATCTGACAATGGAGGACTATGTATAAAAATGGCTGCAATTCCTAAATGATTTATTTAAAGTTTTTGTGTTAAACCCCTTGAAATAAAGCTGAAAGTCTTCTATGTGGTAACATTTTTATCTTTTAGAGTTCAGAGGCAAAATTACAAAAATGTGTAATTGTCCAAAAACCTAACTGTATGTTCCAAATTGATGGACTCTAGAGAAAATTGTTTGATCAAAGTTGCTTTTCCAAATACACGAAGTATAAGAAAACCCCTTATGAAAGGAATGGTTTGAAAAGGAAATTATTCTGAAATTGCAAACTGGGTAAAAAAAAAAATCAAACACTAATTTCTTTGTCATTTTTTCATTTCTTTTGTCTTGGTTCAGAGGCGAGTGGAGGAGAACCGACGGGTTCGTTTTGCAGAGGAAGTGGTGACCATAGATTCTCCAGACATGGAGCTGGATGATACAGACTCAGAGGAGGATTATGGGGCAGATGAGGACTCTGTGACAGAGCAAGAGTGTGCAATGGGGCAGGCAGCAACACAGGAGGAGGCACCGGCCCGTCGGTCTGGCTTCAATTCTTGGTTACACACTTTTAAGAAGAAGAATGCAGGCAGGAAGCGCAGATAGTGACTGTAAAACCACACAAAATCCTGCATTCATTCTCACTGAATTAATGTTTTTTAAAGTAAACTCAGGGGATACAGTTTGTCTCACGAGCAGGTTTCTCTGGTTCAAAGTGACAGTGTTTTTGAAATATATCAGTAATTCTAAAACCTATGAAACATGTGGATACTTTATCACTTTTCCTGTTTCTCCTATGAAAGAGTTTGATTTTAAGATTCCATAATGAAATATATATTAGGATAAGTACAAACTGCAGTGCAAACAGGAAGATTACTAAATGAATGTCTTTTTATCTTTCTCTGTCTTATTGCTCATCTCACTCCAGATACTACTTTATCAAGCAAAGTTTGAAAAGAGTTTAAAGACTTTTCTCACCGAACGATTGATACAAAATGAGGAGTGATGTTCATGCATCCATTATCGATTATTTATCTTTTTGTCCATACTCTCCTGTCTGTCTGAATATATGCCGCAGTAACACAACAGCTGAATGTGCTGAAGGGGCTTGAGTGATTTAGTTACTGGAGTAATTCTTGTTCTATCCTGTTTTCCAGTTTTTATCAGAGATATTGTGTGTTCTTCAGTCTTACACTGGACAACAGCAGACAACTGTCCAGTGTGCTGTCTGCATCACTTACTTACTCATTCCCCATATCCTGTCTCTGGGTAATAACTCCCAGTCTGGTAGTCATGGAAAAAACCCCACACGAGGAAAGATATGTGAGCCTGAGCTGAAGTAGTGGTTGAAAACATCCAGCAATTTCTGATCAGCTGCTGCGTTCCATTCAATTCAGTCATCTGATTACACTGAGTCAAAGAGCAGCACCTGTACACTGAGTTTACGTTTTAGTCTGAAAGCATAGACTTTATATTTTTTTAAAAACCAGATGTAGCCAGTGTGATGTCAGCCATTAGTTCTTATGCCCCACTTTTAACATTCAGGTTGAGCATTTTGGCTGTCACTATGTTTTTTTAATCTAAATCAGATGTCATGAGCGAGGGCTGAATCTGACTGAGAAACCAAGGACACTGCGCGCTCACATGGTAGCAACTTGTCAGTCACAAGGTCCCTAAATCAAATCCTGCTTTACTATTAATTTTTCTTTACATGGGCCCATCATTCATAAAATGAACATCACTCTACTTTAAATAAGACCTAAAACTGGCAGCTGAGATCATAAAGTCTTCGGGAAAGATTTTATTGATGTCATAGATTAAGTCAGAAGTAGGTCCCTTCTATACAAACAGAGGAGTTGTTTTTATCATGGCCATTGAAAAGAATGCAGCTCTAAGGCACCTCAGCTTTGCTGTTATGTTTCAGGTCCAGAAATGACTTCCACCTCTTATATGCTGTTTATTTACAATAAATCACCGCTGGAGCTCACAAGAACATCTGGGAAGTTTGTACTGCAGCAGCAGTCATATTTCTGTTCACATGTAGCAACATAAGGAGACCAAGAATGTACAAGGTCAAGACAAATAATAAAGCAACAGATCTTCAATTTTAGAAATTTAGCTATTTTGTCTTCTTTGGGTGGGTTGGATTAGAAGCTTGATACCACTCTGTTATTTTTGTGTCTAGTGAACTATATGATCTTAATTAATGAATTTTAAATCTACTGGTAAGTAGTGTTTGTTACCTCTGGGTTAAGCCAGGTTAGCTATTTCCCCCTCCTCCCAGAATTTGTGCTACGATAACCTTAAGAGATTGTTCAAATTTATCCCAAAATGTAAGTATCCCTTTCCTTTTCTATCTTAAAGTTACCATTTTCCTACTTTATTGGTTTTCTGTGCTTCTTTGCTTGGAAAGGTAAGTTAACACACACATTTTCTCTACACTCTTTTCCAGCTACCTCATTCCATTCTTATTTATTAATACTAATTAAATATAATTAGTTGGTGGCATGGTGGTAATAGCGGTTAGCACTGTTGTCTCACAGCAGAAAGCTCCTGGTTCTTTGTGGAGTTTGCATGTTTTCCTTGTGTCACCGTGAGTTTCCTCTGTGTACTCCAGTTTCTGCCCACAGTACAAAGACATACATGTAAAGTTAATAAGTGATTCTAAATTAGCCATACATGTGAGGTAGATAAAGTGCTTAATGCAAGGTTTGCCAACCTTTTATCAGAAGAGCTATTTTTGAGCAATTTTTGACCAAAAAATGTGCATAGAGCTGCAAAACATATTTAAGCCTTATCATAAAGGTGATATAGCTGATTAAGAATAAATTATACAGTCAACATTACTTCTTCTTCTGGTTGCTCCTGTAAAGGGGTTGCCACAGGGGATCAGCTGCCTCCATCTTACACTGTGCTTTGTATCCTCTACTATCACACAGACCCTCTGCATGTCCTCCTTCACTACATCCATGAACCTTCTCTGTGGTGTTTTTCTTTTCCTCCTGCCTGGCAGCTCCATCGTCAACATCCTTTGCCCATTATATCTACTATCCTTCCTCCATGCAAAAACCATCTCAGTGCTGTCAACATAACTAATAGATATAAATGACTAAAACCTCTACTTTCCAGTCGACTGTTTATGATTTCATACTTTATATTTTTTACTACAAGAACAGCATGTTATGTGTCATTTATGAAATTCTAGAACTAAACCTAGTTCCCGACAATTGCTGTGCAACCACAAAAGGAATATCCCCAAAAAGACCTAATTTCTTCATGAATACTGACCTGATCCAATCTGCTTGACATGATGTGAGGTTAGATGCCATGATCAGTTCTTTTTTTTTCTTCTTTTTT
This sequence comes from Etroplus canarensis, assembly GCA_015106775.1. Classification (NCBI taxonomy): domain Eukaryota; kingdom Metazoa; phylum Chordata; class Actinopteri; order Cichliformes; family Cichlidae; genus Etroplus; species Etroplus canarensis. Next base: position 55,561 of record VUQH01034139.1, read on the forward strand.
ATAATGCAAATTGGATGATACCAAGGGAGGATCTGTGGAATTGTATGAGGAAATGAGGAGTGGCAGAGAAGTATGTGAAGGCGGTGCGGGACATGTATGAGGACAGTGAGACAGTGGTGAGGTGTGCGGTAGAAGTGACAGATGGGTTCAAGGTGGGGTGGGATTGCATCAGGGATCAACTCTGAGCCCCTTCTTGTTTGCTGTGGTGATGGACAGGTTGACAGATGAGGTCAGGCAGGAGTCTCTGCGGACTATGATGTTTGCAGACGACATTGTGAACCTATAGCTAGTAGGGAGGAGGCGGTAGAGAGCCTGAAAATCCTGTATCAAATAGTTTTTGCATTATCATGCTCGCACGAAGGATTTGTGACAGCAGTGGTGGAGGCAGACACAACATGGCATCATTTTGAAAGTGTACAGTTCCAGAATCAATTTAGTTTTTGTTTTCTGCAGCACAGAAACAGTCACAGAGATATGGCCAAAAATGTAAATATTTGTATAGATGACGCCACTGAGTGGCAAATCCAACCAGTTCCAGATCTCATGGAGGTCTATCACAGTGCCAAAATTCTTCGTCAAATAGTTTTTGCACTATCGCAATGACACAAAGGATTTGCAACCATGGTTTTGGCAGTAGCAGCAGAGGCGCTGATGATTTCATCATTTCCCCGCCTTCTGGGTATTTAATAATAAAAAATGTTTCCTTTTTTATTTTATCACTAACAAAACAGAACAATGTCAAATGAGGAGAAAAATATCTATTAGCATACAAAGACCTTTGAAATAGAGTAATTATAAACTATACAGGGCACTATTAGTACTACTATGTTTGTGTAAATCAATCAAATCAAAGCAGCCTATCTTAATAATAAATAAAATATTTAGCAGTCTTCTGGCTTTAGAATATAGTTAAATTAAAGAAAGAAAAAGGGTAGGTTAATTTCAGTCCAGATCAACCATACCAGTAAGTCAGACGAATTAGTAGTGACAGCAAACAAGTTTGTCCAGCCATGGTCAGTTCTGTTTTCCTCAACAAATTTTCTTTGTTTTGATTTGGAATCTGTAGTTAAGGCACTCGGGACCAGAAAGGACATGTCTGCATCCACACTAACCACTGCTACTGAGATTCAGCAAACTAAGAAGGTAAGGTACCAGGATAGACATTTTAGCTGACTTTTTTTTTCTTAGAAAATTGGTGTATATTGTCTACATTTTTACAATTGGCGTAATTTAAAAAAAAAAAATCACATACAGCAATGATAAATACAAATTAAAATAAAAAAAACCTAATGATCATTTGTTCATGTTCATACCTGCTTTTTAAAACTACAAGGAGTCACTGAAGATGGGGAAAAAGAGCCACAGGTTTGAGAACCACTGAGAGAACCCTTGCTTAAAGTGTGTAGAATAAAACACTGTATGAATTGATCCAATATGGCTTCTAGTGTAAAAGTGCTTTGAGTGGTCAGTACAACTAGAAAAGCTCCATATTCATGCCACTTCAAATGTGACTCATCTGACATCATCTGCTAACACTAAATGGTTACAGTAGTCAGAGAATTCGATAAAACTATTTGTTATTCTGCCAGCAGATGAGTCGTAGTTTTTCTTCAAAGATTTATCTTTCTGTGAAACAGAGTGCTTTGCAGCACTGTGCGTCATAGTCTGTCATGTCCATTACATACATAATACTGATTTCTGTTATCATATTAGTGCGTCAAAGCTTCAAGCTAACTGCTGTCAATTCCTCTGTGGCCTCCATTCACAGATATCCTCTCTCATAAATCACTGTCAGGACCATTAAGAAGCTCTTTAGGTGATGTATTAGTGCCCTGCGCAGTTTATAGTGAAAAGTAGAAGGGGTAAGCACAGAGAGGTAAAGGGAAAATGTAAATATGTGATAGAAAGAAGTAGAGGGACAGTCTGAGATTAAAATATATAGATAAACCAGAAAAATAAACATGTTTTTGGACTAAAAAAGCAGACCTGTAAAAGTCCATTAGGCTGTACAGTAACAGTAACTTGACTGTGCAACATCCCCCAGAAGTGGGCTATTAATGGACCATTTACAAACCTCAAACCACACTCAAATTTATCTCACTGCAACACACACATTGTGTCTGTACACCATTAAAAGACTTGCGCACTTGTGTTTGAGAGGAAGGATAGTTTGTGATTGTGTGAACAAAGAGAAATGAGCCAAAGTCTTATTCAAATAGTTTATTCTTAACTGTGTCCATGTATTTGTCGTGTTTTTCCATTTCAGCTTGATAACATGAAATAAAAAAAGAGCGAGGATGATTTATTCACCTTTACTTTTTAACTGACAAAAAGGAGGTTGCAGATTATTGTAGTTAATATCTTACAATTAAACTGCTTACAACAAAAGTGCATTTTTATTATTCTGTGTTTCTATTTGAGTTTAAATAGTGTTTTACTGAGTAAAATTGCTTGAGTGTTGATAACAAAGAAGCTCTAATTTGCCGGGTATTATTGTGAACTGTAAGCTGCTTACAGGACCCGACAACCATAGAACACATTATTACCTCTTGTAATAATGTAAAAAATGAAAAGGAAAAGGGAGAGGAGAGTCAGTTTCTTCACATTGCTGTTGTCTGTTAGATTGGTTGGTCGTAGGTGTTGAGAGAAAGTGCTCCAGAGTCGTAGGAGCTCTTGATTCCTGTTTTGAGTGATAGCTGGCTGCCTGGGCTCTGAGAGAGGGTAGCTTCTATTTGAGCCTCTGACACCTGCATAGGCAAAGCACCAAGGGAAATGTGTGATAAAGTTCTGTATTCATAACAGTGTCAGAAATACATGCTACTACAAAAAAACATGTATTACCTCTTCGAACTTCTTGGCTTTGTACTGCTCTGCCCCTTTCAAGAAGTTTAGTAAGATAATATCACAGAGAACCGTGCCCTGCCAAAACAAACGTAACAGGTGAATGATGGCTGATGGTAACAAAAAATAATAAGATTTTAGTTCGATCAGCTATTCATACCAGCCCAACTGAGGTGAAGGCTGCTACCAAGTTGATCAGTGTTGGGATTGTGTCGAACTTTCCTGCCTGGAAGAGGTGGAGTCAGTTTAGATGACATAATGTACAAACAGTTTCATAAACAAGAACACGCACCATAATTTTTACATTTCAAATTAAGTAGAATTTCTATTTTACTTTTTGAAAGAGTATCACTGTTAAATTACAGTCATGTTAGAAAGAAAGCTTTCACAGGACTCTATGCAAGCCTGTGAAAAACTAAGTGCACCCCATTATTTAAAAAGCTTACCACTGCAACAATAACTTGAAGCAATGGTTGCTGGAAAGAGCCACCAAGCAATATTTTAAAAATTTAAAAATTCTCCAGAATTAACACAATGTTTATGTAATTATTGCAAATTCAGAAAACCTTTTCTCAAAATCTTTTCTGCTGTGTTCATAAAAGAATTATATTTGGGACAGATCCTTGTTTTCACTCTTTGTGCTAACCCGATTCTAGTAAGTTTATTTCCCACAAAGCTATGCTCCACAAAATGATTTCAGTTCACGTCGAATTGGCACTTTGGCAACATTCCTCTCTCTTGTTATTTGTACCTTATAAACTTAAAAATGTTTTACAGTGAACAGAGCAACAATGAATGTCATTTGTTACCACCAAAAAGTAAATCTACACAACAACACAAGTGCAAATACTTTGGTTTCACACAACTCACTTTGCCAGTGACCATAACATCGAAACGGATTGCATATGCTTTGTGAAGAGTCCGAAATTCAGTCCCATTCTCTGTCTTGAAATATTTGGCAAATCTATATTCAAAAAAGAAAAAAGAGTGACTTAAAACTAAATTTTTTAAAAGTGGAATTTAAGAGAGAGAGTCAGTCACTACCTGAAGTTGTATCCTTTGGAGACTTTATTCTTGGCAAATGGTGCGTCAAGTCGTGTGAAAGCGTACTTGGGTACACATTTTTCGATGTTTAGGTCCAGGTTACAGTTCCACTCAATGTTTATTCCTATTTCTCCACCCTGAAGAGAAGGATTAATAAAAGAAAAACACACCTTGTTCATAATTAGGTTTCTTTTTAGGTCACACTAGAATTTATTTATGTGAAAGTTTTAGTATTTGCAAAAATGTGAGACTGAGGTAATAACTACTTGTTCTAAATGTTAAGTTGTGTGCCTGGTGTTAAAAAGCATAGATGACCCATCTATGCTAGTGAGTTAACATTGCTGATCACTTTACCTAGAGTTGGGTTCATAAGTTTCTGGACAATTACACATTTTTTTGTCATTTTGCCTCTGTACATCACCACAGTGGATTTTATATCTATCAAAATTTGACTGAAGTGAAGACTCTCAGCTTTAACTGAATAGGTTTGACAGAGAATTGCAATGACTTTTTAGAAATTATAACCATTTATATACATAGACCTTTATTCTCAGAGGCTCAGAAGTAATAGGACAAACAAAAATTATAAATATAAGGACTTAAAGCTGTGTTTCCCCCTTGAGATGGTCTGCCAGGTCTTTACTGCAGCTGCCTTCAGTTACTGCTTGTTTGTGGGTCTCTTTAGGTTCAATTTGTCTTCAGTAACTGAAATGCATGTTGTATTGGTTTGAGATCAGGTGACTGACTTGGCTCTATTTTCCCGCAGAGGCCAGCACTGACACCTAGAGAGCTTTTCCACAAATTTGCTGATGAAAGCTCAACAAAAAGTCAGACTCAGCACAGAATGATTCCATTGAAAAATTAAATGTGACACCATATTCTACTGCTTTAGATGCTTTGTGTGGGAAGGATGGGATCATTATGTTTAATTTTAATCTCTCTAACCCTGTTCTGTGGGTGCTTATGGAAACATTTTAGCCTTTATGGTAAACAGCGAGAGAAACTTTCAGGATGGGTATGTCTTCATATAACTTTATACACTTGTGTTTACCTGGCTGGACAGTTGAGCTAAAGTCTGACCAGTGTAGTTCAACACATTCCCCACACGAAAGATGGGACAGAACGGGTTGTGTTCTGGATGGTACGTACAATTCTTGATTTGTTCGGCTGTCATTGTGGATGGAAAGTTCCCTCTGAGATAGAAAAAGTTCAGGTTATATGTTTCTAAAAAACAGACACTTTTAAAAGAAGCACATATTAGATATTATCACGCTTTTGTTACACGTCATTTTATAATCGTTCCCAGCTGCTTTAGGCATATGGTTTTTCTGTACATCTGTGTGTACCTGGTGACGTCAAAGAGTGGGAACCGAATACTGTTTTTAATGAAGATGGTGAAGTCTTTCACATCCTCCATTGGTTTGCTATTGAAGATAAAGACAGAAACAAAGGGGCAAGGGTGAAAGGCACAGCTTTCAGTGAGCGAGAAGACTTCTGATACATAAGTAAATGTATGTGTTTTTTGTGTGTGTTTGTGTAAATCTTACGGCCGCACACTGTCATCCTCTGCTGGACACCATCCTTCAATCTCACACATACCCTTGGTCTTATTGGAGGTTCTAAGGCAAGTGCCTGTTATTATACCTGGTATGTGAGACAGAAAGAAAAAATAAATATTGTGGTTAATATTTTAATGGCTAAATCAGTGACAGCCATAATAATTATTACATTTGGAGAGTGATCCAAAAGTGAAAAGTTTTTTTCAACACTTCCTTTGCAGGGAATGTCAAAGTGGAAATATTTACCCTACTTTTGATTATGACTAATATTCTCTAAAATAAGGACAAGGCTCCCTGTTGTGTAAGAAATTATCTCCCGCAACATTACACCACCACCACCACCAACCTGAACCACTGATACAAGGCAGGATGTGCACATGCTTTATTGTTGTTTATGCCAAAATCTGACCCTACCATCTGACTGTCACAGCAGAAATTGAGATTCTATTGTCCAGTTTTGGTGAGCTTGTGTGAACTAGAGCCTCTGATTTTTGTTTTTAGCTGACAGAAGTGGCACCTGGTGTGGTCTTGTGTTGCTTTATCCCATCTGCTTCAAGGTTCAGCATGTACATTCAAAGATATTCTTCTGCAAACCTTGGTTATAATGCGTGGTTATTTGAGTTACTGTTGCCCTTCTATCAGCTTGAAGCAATCTGGCCATTCTCTTCAGGCCTCTGGCATCAGCAAGACATTTTCACCCAGAGAACTGCAACTCACTGGATATTTTCTCTTTTTTAAACCATTCTTTGCAAATGCTAGAGATGGTTGTGTGGGAAAATACCAGCAGATCAGCAGTCTCTGAAATACTCGGACTAGTCCGTCTTATACCAGCAATCAGGCCATGTCAAACTCACTTAAATAACATTTCTTGTCCATTCTGATGCTGGATTTGAATTTGAGCCAGTTGTTTTGACCATGTCTACATGCCTGCCATGCTATTGGTTGATTAGATATTTGTGGTATATCTAATGAAATGGTTGGTGAATGTAAAACACAATAAAATATGTCAATATTCATTATTTCTTACCTGTAACTGTCATGGTCTTGTGTTTTTGTGGTTGGTTTTGTATATTTTGATTTCTTTCAGGGTTTTTGGAGATTCTTGTAGTTATGATCTGTATTATTTACTTGTTATTTATGTATAATGAAGCCTTGCCTTATTTTTATTATTGTATTTCTGTTTTCATTCATACTCTTTGGAGCCCTTCCTATGTTCCAATTTAGTTTCCCAGATGTCTTCTCTCTGTGTTCCTGTCTTTCATGAAGTTCAGTCCTGCGTCATGTTCACTGCAGTTTTCTGTTTCCTGTTTTATTTTGTAACCAGTTTCCGCTTGTGTATTATGTTCAACTTTACTTCCTGCCCTTTATTATCGTCGCCTGTGCTCTTCTCTCTCCTGTTTTCTTGTTTGCTCGTTAGTCTCTGTCAATTTATATCAGCATTCTCACATGGAATCCCTAACAGTAACTAAAAATGTAGGGGAAAATATAGGTTGATTAGTGATATATTTTGGGTGGTATGAAGAATGATTTTCCATTCATAAATCTAACATGTAATTTAAAACTTTAAAGCTTTAAAGCTTTAACAGGGACTAGCTCATTCTACTATAAGTAAAATCCTCTGCCAGTGGAATAATTTTAAAGATGCAATAATGTTGTAAACATCTGTGTAAATTTACTGTAAAGAAGCTTTTGTCAACTTAATTAAACTCATAGGAAGTTCATAAAATATTCTGGCTTTTGGTGGGTTTTAAAAACATTTAATGCATTACATAGCACTGTACTGTATAACACATTTTTTGTGTGTTAAGCATTATATCAGGATTACTTATGCCTCAAAGGTAGAAAAAAGAAGTCCTCACCACATATGGAAAAACTTTTTTGTCATAGTGTAATTAATTTCCTTAGTCTCTCTTCAGCAGTTCAAAACTATGTCTTTATTTTTCAGAATTTAGTTGTGAGGTTGAAAGGTTTTTTAAATTATTTTTTTCTCATGCTTGCTTACCAACCCCACAAATGCTATAAAAATGTTTAAAACGTATGGAATGTCTGATGTCTGGAGGTTTAGAAATCCTGGCCGCAGCGGCTATTCCTTCTATTCACCAGTGCATAAGACATTTTCTCGAACACACTACCTTTTTCTTGATAATAATTTATTTCCATTAGTTAATAAGTGTGAATATCAGGCAATAGTCATATCAGATCACACATCGTTGTTGATGACTTTAACCATGCCAACTTCGAGAAGTAGATACCGACCATGGAGATACAATACACTTTTACTTTCTGATGTAGAGTTTATCAAATTCATTTAAAAAGAAATAAATGAATATTTAGTACAAAATAAAACTCCAGGAGTATCCTTTGGTCTTATTTGGGAATCACTAAAAGCCTACCTCAGAGGCCAAATTATATCTTATAGTGCTAAAATACAGAAAGCTCGACAAGAACATGCCATAAAGATTGAAAATAATATTTCATGACTTGATGAGGTTTTGGCCCACTCTCCTTCACCTGAACTATTTAAACAACCCTTAGTTCTTCAGACTGAGTTTAATCTGATAACTACAAGACAAACTGAAAATCTTTTAAATAAATGTAGA
>VUQH01034142.1:0-36506 GCA_015106775.1 Etroplus canarensis
ATAAAAAAAAAAAAAAAAAAGAAACGAAAAAAGGAACAGAAGGGAAAATGAATAAACCAAACCGCACCGTTCGTGCTGATTGAAGTTTCAGCGAAGCTCTTTTAGCTGCAGTTAAATGCCAGAGAAATACGAGGGTGCAGCTGCTAAGAACTGCATTAAAGCATGCCGAGGAGATGCATGTGGTTACTGATGGCTTTCAGCTTCTGTTTTTTTTACTGCTGCTAATAACAAGAGTAATTCGCCCAGCAGAACAACAACCAGCAGAAGAGCCCTATTGTATTTCAGCGCACAGTGTGTTTCCAAATTCCTCCTCAACGTGCATAATTTCAGTTCCCTTTGCGGTGTGTTATGTGTGTTAATATCAGGCTGCTTCAGTTTTCTGTGGGAAACCCTGAAGTCTTTTTCACCTGTCAGAGCAGGAACTGCCAAAGCATTTAGACGACTGAAGCTCAGAAGAGACTTTACTGTAAAGACTTAACAACATGACATGTTACCAAGCAGGTTATTATGTTCTTGCCACACCTGACAGGATCTTATCTGCGTGACCCTCCCTCCACCCATCTGAGATTATGTGCATTGAAGGATATAGTGCTATACCAGTGAAAAACACTACCATGACAAAAGTCATGCTACAATGGTTTTCAATGAGTTTTTATCTCATCTGGGACAGAAAAATCCTTCCTGGTGTGAAGTTGGTGATAGTGGGCGTTGGTGGGCCCTGTCATGCCTGTGTAGTCATTGTTTACTCGAATCTCCCCTTTCTGTCATTTCACTGTAAATGCAGAGTGTGGCTCTCAGCCCTCATGTTAACATTAGGTTTGTGATTTTTCTCCTCTTTTTTTTTTCTTTGCCTGAAGTCCCACTGTTAAAACTGCTTTATTTCCAGGTGTTACTTTCTTGGCTGAGCTAGTTGTATATGTATTGTCATTCCCAGGTTATTTTTAAAGCTGGAGAGGCTCCACGGTGCTCATTTGTTTGTGGTTGCAGGAGAGTTTTTAGGAACAGACAATCAATACTGTAGTCAGGTCAACTGTGCCTTTGTTAATGTTTACAACAGGGGCTAGAGGCTGTAAATTGAGTAGAATTTAGCCCATTTTGTGACTTCTGGTTTATCGCACAGCTTGCATGCTCTGAGAAAGGTTACCAGAGCCTTTTGAATACAGAGTATTTTACTTCTCTAAATACTGTTATTGTTTCTTCAATTTAGCCTTAACTTCCTTTATTATATCATCGCCTCAGCCTGAAATATATAAACTACTGTATGTTAATTTGACATAAACCTCCAGAAGTCAGTCATTTGTTATCGCATCATGGTGGCATGCTGCAGCCTCTCTCTAATGAGTAAAGATGATCCATTCAAATTAGAGAACAGCTCAAACTACAGGTTATCTCCTTGCTTACAGTGGGTCTATGAGGACTATGCATGTATGCGTGATCGCATCACACACATTAAATGCAATAAGCCATTGGTGACTTGTTTGACAGAAATCAATGCATTTACTTCTTATCTCTGATCATTTCTATACAACAATGTGCATTATGCTTGAGTAAATAAACCCTCAATTGGAAAAAAACTGATTAAAGAAATCATTTTATTTTAGACCTGGTAATCTTCTTCTGGTGCTTTTTAAAGCGTCTTTATGGATAAGTTTGTTCTATGCATGTCCCTGGATTAGCATATATAATATCTATATTTTAGCTCTTTTGGATGTCTTCAAATCCCTTAATTATGTTCGTGATAGTGGAAACTACGACTGGATAGCACTTGAGATCATTTAAAAGAAATGTGACGTTTGTTTCATTTTTAGTAGTTGAGAGATATGTGGGTGAACCAGGCGAGACTCCCTGATAAGTGCAAACATTCACACCATAAAAGCAATGTGACTGTTGTATGACAGCATGCACTCTCACTAGTCTGGGCAGGTTTGATGTTTTTTTTTTTGGTGGTGTTCTACAAGACTGCCTCCATGGAAAAAGCTATTATATAAGTCACATTCAAGTCTGAACTCAAAGTGATGTGCTGTCGTCACTTTGAAGCTTGTGAGCAAGCATAGCCTTGCCTGCATTTTCCAAGAAATCAGTGATTCATGCTGTGGTGAATAGCTTTTGTTCCGTTTTTTTGTCTTGATTTACAAGCCATGTGTATTGTGTTCAGTTTCTCCACTATTTCTCCAAACTGGAGCCTGCAGTTTACATTCTTCAAATATCACCAAACAGTGGTATTTGAAGAAACAAGGGAAAGCCCTGTTTTACAGAGCGTGCTTAACTCTGACTCAAGAATTATTTTGGACCTGTTTTCTGCACACTATCTTTAATTTAGAAAAGCACATATACAGGACCCTTTCTATATATGTAGGGCCAACAGTACATTTGTAGTTATTATAGTTACTGAACCATGTGAAGATGTTAAAAAACAAAAAGAGAGAAGTAGTGGTTACTAACTGGAGCTCTAGTGATACATAAATGTGCAGAAGTACCCATTTTTTCCTGATAGTGGTTTGTAACTTCAGACCGAACCTGCAAAGTGAACCCTGAAGCAAACAGTCCATTTATAGTAAGGGAGTATTCCCCTGTTCATGCAGTGAGTCATAGTGGCATCTGCATGTAGAATGCAATTTAGAACGTGACCTCTACTTTTGAAGGCCAAGCAAGGCCTGTGGTGTGGGAGGAGGTGCAGCTGAAGGGGGAAGACTCGCAGCTAATGACTGGGCTCCCCTTCCCTTTGCTGGATACCACCCTTTCTGCCTCTGGATCCTCCTACCCATTAGTCACCGGTGGCAGCACTTTGACAGAGAGCAGCTGATGTAGGGAAACACTTTCCATAGCAACCAAGCATGTCTGTCCTTCCCCTTCTGTTAGTCCGATGCAATCAGCACACACTTCAGTGAACAGAATTATTGTGGTAGTTTCAGGAGAAAAACAAATGCCCAACATGCAGACTTCTCTCTCTTCAAAGAACCTACGCAGTGTTTTCCAACCGCAGAATGACGGAGTCAGTGACTTACACCCTGCAAGTGTTGCAAAACAGCAGATTTCCTTGACATGAGGCGTGGGTGTTATGACAGCTTGCACAAACATTAACCTACGTGGAAAAAGGTCATCCCCAAGTGTACCTTGAAGTGAGTCTTGTAAACATAGTGGTTTTAGGGGTGTTGACAATTCTACATCAAGACTTTAAGAGTTCATAATTAAACACTTGCCATCTGTTAAGGAAAAATGCAAACTGAACTGTCCACTCTAATCCTCCAGTTTTTCAGGATTTTTCTCTTAGGTGGTCAGAAGTAAGAGTGACTGTCAGGCTGTTGACAGATGGTTTTTCAGAAGTTTATTTGGGGAGTCAGTGTTGGTTTTTTGAACCGTTGCTAAACACTCTAACATTTAACTTATTCTTCAGTGCTATTTAAAGAACCACTAATGATGCTGCAGCTTTCTGCTCAGAATATATCTCACCATTTATTCTGTACTGTATGGGGTGACATTTTGTTCAGAGAGTTATACCTCAGACTGTCTGTCAGTCGAACAAACCAAAGTGAATGACTATGGGACCACTGTTAGCCCATATTTAAATCTTTCTCATGTCTACACAACAGATAATCTACCACATAATTGTTTCTAGAAGGAATATAAACAGTTCCCTCATAAAGCATCTACTTTTTAACTTTAGCAACATGACTTAGTGTAGTGGTTTACACATTTTTCACACCAGTGAAAGGCCTCTGGTTCAATTCTAGGTGAGGACACAAACCCCTCTCACCATGGAGGGTCGTGTCAGGAAGGGCATCTGGCGTAAAACCCTTGCTAAATTACCAATGCCGATTAATCCACTGTGGCGACCCCTTGGGGAGAATACAAGGGAGCAGCCGAAGGTACATTTTCAGTGTGACCTTATTGAACTGACTTAATCACATGGTCTGTATTAGTGCTTAGCAAGCGTTGAATAGTCCTGAAACTCCCTGAAATATTTATGCCAGCTTGAGTAAGCTCATTTCAAAAAGATCCAGCCCATGTTTGTGAGCGTAAACAACTGGCTGTGCATTACACTCTTCATCTGTCCTCTGAGTATATGGAATGCTTCTTCCTGTGTGCCATGTTCTGACTGGTCCTGATTCCCACTCTGCATCGTGCATGCAAATCTTTATCTAATCAGGAAGTGAGGAATCAGATTACGCGGATAAGCTCAAGATCTAGTTGAACCACACAATCATGATAATTATAATGATAATGGTGTTGATGCTCCAGTAAGGAGCTGTCCATGACATCACGAAGAAGAAAGGAAAAACAACGCCTTATCTAAAATGAGGTGTCTTTTATGTGCAAATAAACTCAGAAGGTTATTTTTAGATTATTTATAGAGCAGTGTTTAAAGGAGCACATTTCCAGAATAAACAGGTTTAGGCTGCAATCCGGTGATCAGTAGCAGATGGCTTCTCATGATTCCTTCATGTGTCACTTTGTTGTCGATAAAGACCTGGCCCACCTGATCGGCTGCATAAACAAAGTGCTAGGCAACGGCTCTGACCTTTTGTGGGAATTAAGTGAGGACAGTCTGAACCTTTCAGAGACCAAAGTGAGCAAATGGATCCAAGGGAGTGGGTGTTGTTTGAGATTATTTCATTTTATTTTCGCAGAATGTCCTTTAAGTACTCAGATTTTTCTGTTTAGGCAGGCATTACTAATACCTGAACAGGCTGCATTTTAATGTGTGATAACACCTGTGGACAACCGTGTGAACAGCACATTTACAGTGCATCAGCCTGGATGAAACAACCACCATACACTCTTTTATTCATATTTTTTTTGTGTGTGTGTAATTTATTATATTAAATTTTCATATTAAATGTGATACTAGACTTATAGCATGTGTATTAAGCTCTTCTTTTTTAAAGTGTTTTAAAACTATTTTCCTTCTATCACACACTTTGTAGACATAAGTATTGGGCCACCTACATATTACACCTACATGAACTTTTATGACATCCCATTCTAAATCCATAGGCATTAACTTGGAGTTGGTGCCCCCCCTTTTGTAGTTATAACAGCTTCCACTCTTCTGGGAAGGGTTTCTGCATCTGAAGTTTTACCCATCTTCCCTTCCATTTTTGTGAGGTCTGACACTGATGTTTGATAAGAAGGCCTGGCTTGCAGTCTTCATTCTTTTTCATCCCAGAGGTTTTGGATGGGGTTGAGATCAGGGCTCTGTGTGGGTGAGTCAAGTTCTTCTACACTACCATGCCTTTATTGGCCTTGCTTTGTTCACTGGGGCACAGTCATGCTGAAACTGAAACGGGCCTACCCCAAACTATTCCCACAAAGTTAGAAGTGTAGAATTTTCCAGAATGTCTTGGTAAACTGAAGCATTAAGATTTCCTTTTCACTGGAACTAATGGGCCTAGGCCAACCCCAGAAAAACAACCATAGCATTATCCCTCCAGCAGCAAACTTTACAGTTGGCACAGTGCAGTTGGGTGGATACCGTTCTCCTCACAATCACCACACTCAGACTCATCCATGAGACTGTCAGCTAGAGAAGTGTGATTCGTCACTTCACAGAACGTATTTCCAGTGTTCCAGATTCCAGTGGTGGTGCGCTTTACACCACTCCATCTGACGCTTGGCATTGGGCTTGGTGATGTAAGGTTTGCATGCAGGTTCTCAGCAATGGAAACTCATGTCACAAAGCTCCTGACACGGAGTTTTTGTGTTGATATTAATGCCAGAGGAAGTTTGGAATTCTGCAGGTATAGAGCCATGTGCTGGTGACATTTGAACACTAGGGACCTTAGTAATTGGTAACCTTGCCCTTTAACTTTACATATTCTTCCACGTCATGACTGAGTTGCTATTGGTTTCTAAACACCTTCACTTTACTATAATACTATAATTATAGAATATCTAGGAGAAAAGAAATTCACAGACTGACTCGTTACAACGGTGGCACCCTTATGGTACTACACTCAAATTGAGTGAGCTCCTTGGTACAACCCATTCTTTCACAAATGTTTTTAAAGGCATAATGTATGGCTAGGTGCTTGACTTTATACACACTTGAATTCAAGGAACAAGAGTTGTGGCCGAATACCTTTTCCCGTATAGTGTATTTTTTAAGTGTGTAATTACCAGGATTGGTTTTCGGTGCTCTCTGTGGTGTTTGTGTTATTTACCTCACATCATTTAGCTATTCACCATTTTTTAAAAAACTGATGTAGAGTTTCTTATTCTGAATCTGTTCTTGCTGTTTGTCCTTTCAGCCTTCCTTTGCACTTCAGTTTCTATTTCCAAACAGTAATATAATCAATTAGCAGACTGTATGAACTTTTTTATAGTGTACTCCAAGAGAGTGCTGTAAAAACTGTATTTAATAGTTTCAAGTACCCATTACTGCTTCATGAAAATGCAGGAGAAGTGCAGATTGATTTATAAAAAGTCTTCACTGCATTACCTCATAATGGTAATGTAATTTAGACTAAACGTAATGTAGCTTTCAGTGATTTACTGCACAATTTTCAACATGCATAGAATGAAAAATTTGCAGCTTTTCTGCATGGCAAAATATTCTGCCGTTATGTGAAGTATTCATGGGTTTAACCAGAAATGAGAAAGGCTGAGTAAATTTTGAAAAAGACATTATGATGATGGGATAATAATAGATAAAACATTCATGACAAGTTCAGAGGAGCTGTGAAGTTTGCAAGCTGATGCAGTATTGTCAGTATTTCAGCAATATCTGTATAAAGTTTGCCACTATAAGGTACAATTCATATCTGACCATTTATTTAATGCATTAATATTTAATCCAAGGTTCTTTTTTTCCACTAAATAATTGTAAGTTATTTGTACATGGGAGAACCTGCTCTTTTTCTTTAAAAGTATTACGCATTGTTGCTTTATCATGAAAGAATTGCATCAAACAACCACAAAAGCATGTGTGCTATTTCTTGATGCCAATTATAACAGACCTGATGGAGAGGCCACATTTCCTATCTGACCTAATTGAAAACATTGAGTGTAACTACGTTAGATATTCTAGAGATCCTCTGTTGATTTTATCCATGCATTTCTTTTTAAATTGTTTTTATCGACGTACATCTAAAACAACATTAAGGTTGTAAGGATGGCAACTTTCTCCTTTCCATTAAATAGTTTCTCCTCTTTCTTTAATTAATAATGAGTTGTATGTTTTCCTGTCATTATAGAATTCCCTTCCATCATGTTTTAACAGCATGCTTGCTTCTCTTGAGCAGTCATTAAAAAGAACCTACCAAGTCTTCATCCACGCTTCATGCTTCTGACTTCTGAGTGAAGTGCTGAGCCAATTTTTATTGCAGTTACAAGCTACTTTTCTGTTCCAGATTGCCGGATTCAAATTTCATGCTCACTTTAAGCCTTATGTGACATTTAAGTCTCTTCCGTTTGTTTTAACGGGGAGGCCCCTTGACAAACTAGTTTGGTTTTTGCAACCCAAGATTTTCTTGTTTATCTCTGCATTTTAACACACTTTTGCACTATTTTGTGCTTAACTGAACCAAAACACTCCCTGTAGCTGATACTTTGCAAAACTTATATGGGACAGTGAGTACATGGAAAAGAATTTTGGGTGCAGAAAATCCCTAGACACAATGTATCATGGGAGCATTTAGCCTGAGATTATTTTTAAAAGATTTTTGGCCCAGTTTCCATTTGCTAGTTACAAATTCTGATGGTGTGAGATCTGAAACAAGCAGTCTAAAAGCACACTAGCTTAAAGTTCATCATGTTTGACGGTGAAGCTTCTGTTTAGAGCATCATATGAGGAAGAACATTATCATCATACATGTTGAGGAAAGACAGTGGGTTTATGAACCTAGACCACAGTGACATAAATTAATTTAGTAATGTTATAATTATTCCCTGATTCCCTGACATTTTCATATGTGCACAGTTATATTTGTTCTTGCTTCTGCTTCAAACAAAGTTTGGATGTTGTTTGAGTCTCCCTGTCTATAATCAGGGATTTTTACCGAACGAGATGGAAGATGCTATCTTTTGCTTGCAGCCTTGCTTTTATGTGTTACAAAGAGGCAGGCTAGTTTGCACCCACCTTCTCTTTTCTCTCCATCTACATCTCACTGTTTCTCTCGCTTGTTCACAGGCAGGCAGTTTGTGCAGAAGCAGGCACTATGTCCTCCCCCACAAACCCAGAGGTGAAGGAACTGAACCCTGTCGACTTTATCCAGCTACAACAGTACATTGAATGTGAGTACAGACAGGCGGGCGGGCGGGAAGGCAGCTTTCTTAGCGCTTAGCACCCCCCCTCCACTTCCACTTCCACCCACACACACTCATTTACACTCGCTCATGGTTTCTCATATCTAGAGGAGGTAGCAGTCTAACACATTCTCTTTTTCTGTATATTGAGCATGCATATATTTCGTTGCACTCCAGATAAATCTATATCTATCATATAAATAGATGATATTTTAGAAGCACAGATTAAAATTTTTTACACATAGCGAAGTTGAATGTTTGAACGAGGGCGGTCTACCCTCATTTGCAGAGGTACGGTGCATGTGTATTACTGTGTGACCTGTGTGCCTTTACTTCCAGACTGCAGTTTGAAGGTGAAAGATGTGCTGAGGGAATTTGATGCAGATGGCAGTCTGGCACGGCACAGACACGGAGAGGTGAGGGGACGGTGTGTCCTGCTGTTCACTGTCAAATCCACCCCTCCAAAACTAATTCACAGTGATGCCAGCTAAAAGGCTCAGAACTGAAGAGAATAATCGCTGTCAGTGTAGCTGTTTACAGTAAAATGCGAATGAGATTTATGTATATTAGACAGTTATTAATTATCCTACCCTGATGAATTAGATTCAAACCTAGAGTATCGATCAGGCTGACTAAGCTGTCCATGAGAAATATCATCAACGTATTCAAGCGAGACTGCAAATGTAAATTACCTCCTTAGATTTGCCCACGCAGCAAAGCTTGTTAAACAGTGTGCTGGCTTCCCTCATGCAGTGTAAGCTCAAATGTGGTTTAAAAAAAAGATTTCACCAATCAATGGTTGTCACTGACAACTAATTTGTGAATAAAGCAAATGCAGTAATTTCTCACGGATCAGTTTTTACTTATATTAATTAAACTTTTTTGCTACTTTGAGTTTAATTAGAAAATAAAAGGTTATATTGATTTTTATAAGGAGAGAAAGCACATTCATAAAGCATATATTAACTGCTGTCAAAATTCACATCCAGCTGTAACACTCATAATTTTTTGCAGATGCTATATGGGATGGTGATGCAGTTCTCTTGGTTTCTCTCTCGCTCTCTGATTTGCCTATTTCTTTTCTTTGTGTAAGCTGACTGCCTTTCCTTGTGTTGATATTATTTATTATTTGGGCAGCTATGCAGGGTAAAGACTAGGGAAATGGAATACCAGCAGAAAATGGAATTGTAGTTCACCATTATCAAAGGACTACTGCTTGTTAGCCCTGCAGCATATCATCATCATGCTAGAAATGCCATGCCATACAGATGGACTGAAATCTTAAAACAAGAGCTTTTTTTGTTTTTTGTCATTGTCCCATGACACTAGGCAATTACTTTGTTTTGGAGACATATTTTTACATGTAAATAATGGATTAAATCTTTCTAAGTAGCATGTTGAGCTTTTGAGATCCTTTCAATTCCTGTTTGAGCTAAAAAATAACAGTGGTTTTCTAATAAAGCAACACTTGTAATACACAAGCTTTTCACATAGTAGATCACAAAAATAGATGGGCTTTTCATCTCTTCATATTTTTAGAAGTCATGAATTTTAAAAATACAGTAGTAAACAAGCATATCACATGCATATAAGGCTTAGCCCATTCATTTGACTAAACCACTGTAAACAAAACATCCCTCTTCCATTCATGTTTTTTGCCAGTGCATCAATGAAGAAGGCTTTCGTCTGTTCCTGAAGACATATTTGGAAGTGGAGGACTTCCCTGTGGATCTCTGCCAGAGGCTCTTCCGCTCCTTTCAAAACTCTGAACCCAGCCAGGAAGATAGCACCAGTGAGATTACACACACACACACACACACACACACACACACACACACACACACACACACACACACACACACCATGTATACACACATTTCACCATCTTCACAGTGCTCTCCAGCAGACCCTTATCAACTTGGCCTATTTAACATGCATTCATGCTTGTATGTAACTGTTAGTGTAGATATGGTAACTGGGGTATTTATGGCCCCCTCTCTCTCCCCCATCTCCCCATCTCTCCTGTAGAGGAAGTCTTTCTTAAAGATGTTTCGTGTTACTTCTCTCTGCTGGAAGATGGCCAACCAAGGGACAAACTGGAGTGTGAGTCTTTTGTTTCCTTTGTACCCAAAATACTTTCAGTAATGGCTTGCTTAGCTTTTCCACTTTCATTTCCATTCTCTCTTCAGTTGCTTTTAGGCTTTATGACAGAGATGGTAATGGAGTCCTGGACAGCTCTGTAAGTTGTTGAGAAACTCTTTGAAAGTATATTTACAACATCATTATAAAAGAGACAATGCTAAATTCTTTTTCTACTTTTTGAACAGGAAGTGGATCGGATTATTGCTCAGATGATGCACGCTGCAGAATATCTCGACTGGGATGTGTCAGAGCTCAAGCCGGTAAGTCCCAGAATGTAAATGTCATGGTAATGTCCCTTAAACATGTGAAACCCTGTTAACACTGCTCTTTCAGCCATGACAGTATAGAAAACATATGTAAAGACAGACACATTCATTTGCACATGATTTTGATTAGAGTGTACCATAACCTGTATGGGAATTACTGTTACTCATTTGCTAGGGGTTCATAAAAATGATAAGCTTCCTTACATGTAAAATTTGCACATTCCACAGCATTACTAGTTTCAGAAAACATATAGGGCTTTTAAAGTGATAGAAATGTGTGTGCTGATTGGACAATACCAACTAAATGTGATTTCATCAGGTTCTGAAGGACATGATGACAGCAATTGATGCTGACAGCAGCGGCACAGTGTCTCTGGAAGAGTGGGTGGAAGGAGGAATGAACAACGTTCCCTTGCTGGTCTTGCTGGGTCTGAAGGTGCTTTTAAAAGAAGCGTGTTTACTTTTTCATTAAGTGTTGGTTCCAAAGTCCAAGTTAAGATATATTTAATTTTTACAGCAGGCGTCTCACAAAGTGGTAATTGCTCTTGTAAAAAACGCTTTGGTTGCATGCCTCTCCTCTGTCCTTTGCCTCCTCCTACTTTTCCCTAAAGGCCATTTTGCCAACTCACTGTTACAGGGTGTGGTAATCTCATTCCTCCCAAAGCAAGCTCTGCACCATCAGAATGCCTGAGCGTTTTCTGTTGACTTGGCGCATTCTGAATGCTTGAATAATATTGTGGTCTTTAGTGCAAATGCTGTACATGTTTAACTAGAGAAACATTTTTTTCAACAGTATATTTAATTTGAATATTTAAGGTAATCACGCTAAGAAAGGAAAACAAATGGAAAAAGCTTTCTCTTTTTATGCCTCATAATGGCATTATGTTCTTAAGTTTTGCTTCCGCCCGTCTGTCCATCTGTTACAAATCATGCTACCACTACAGGAGCTGACTTGTTTGCTGGAGTTTTTATGACATCTCATTCTAAATCCTTAGGCTAATATGGAGTTAGCACTCCCCTTTGTAGCTGTAACAGCTTCAGCTCTTCAGGGAAGGCTTTCTACAAGATTATAAAGTGTGTCTTGGAATTTTTACCCATTCATCCAGAAGAATATTTGTGAGGTCAGACTCTGATGTCTAGGGGGGGCCTGGCTCACAATCTTAATTTTAGTTCATTCCAAAGGTATTCAGTGGAGTTGAGGTCTGGGCTTTGTGCGGGTCATTCAAGTTCTTCCTTACCAAACTCCTCCATCCATGCCTTTATGGACCTTGCTTTGTGCACTGGGGCACAGTCATGCTGGAACAGAAAAGGACCTACCTTAAACTGTTCCCACAAAGTTGGAAGCCTAGAATTTTTCAGAATGTCTTGGTAAACTGAAGCATTAAGATTTCCTTTCACTGGACCTAAGGCCAGCCCCAGAAAAACAACTTCATAGCACTATTCCTCCTCCAGCAAACTTTACAGTTGGCACAGTGCAGTCGGTCAGATAATGTTCTCCTCGCATTCGCCAAACCCAGACTCATCCATGAGGCTGCCAGCTAGAGAAGTGTGATTTGTCACTCCACCGAACATGTTTCTCATGTTCCAAATTCCAGTGGTGGTGTGCTTTACACCACTCCATCTGACGCTTGGCATTGTGCTTGGTGATGTAAGGTTTGCATACAGCTTCTCAGCAATGGAAACTCATGTCACAAAGTTCCTGGCACAGAGTTTTGGTGTTGATGTCAATGACAGAGGAAGTTTGGGACTCTGAAGATACTGAGTCAGCAGAGTGTTGGTGACATTTGAGCACTAGGGACCTCAGCATTTGGTGATTCTGCCCTGTAACTTTATATGCTTTGCTACTTTGTGGCTGAGTTGCTGTGGTTCATAAATGCTTTCTTTTTGCAATAATACTACTTACAGTTGATTGGAATCTCTAGGAGGGAAGAGTTTTCATGAACTAATTTTTTGCAACAGTGGCATCCTATTACAGTACCATACTCATTTAGCAGTGTATGTAGAATGACCCATTCTTGTGTGTGGCCCAATATTTTTGTCCATATAGTGGATGATATTTTTCTTTGTGAAAAGTTTGATGTTTTATGTAATAGTTGTATATGTAATCTGGTCCACAACATTACTCTACAAGACCCCCCAAAAGCCAAGGCTATTAGCTTTTTGGCACTTAAAAAATCTGACGTTTGATAATGTTTTTTCATTTTCATTATAATTACTGCTATTGTGGATACACACCAAGTTGTTAAAAGTGATTGTATGAGACCAAGGACACATCCGCTTTGTGTTATGGGTGTTTAATGTGTTGTCAGAAATATAAAAGCCATTTACCACTAGTGTGATGAATCACTGCGGCAATCTAAAGCCATGAACTAAAATCTGTCACTGGGTTGGCCTCTACAACAATGCCAGGGACTTTCCCTCCAGCTATTTCTAGCCACCAGTGGACATTTGAAGCCTGGGGTGCATGAATTCAGCTCCCTCACAGTTCCTGTGTGCTGCTTTGCAGGCTGTCTACTAAGCATCATGCAGCAAGTAAAAAGCTGATATATCCTGTCATAAAAAAAGCATTTCAGTGTCTAATCTGGATAAGTGTGCTGGGCACTCTGTGAACCAATTGAAAGCAATTTTATAATCTTATGTTCAGAAAGGTTACAGTCAGTATTGTTTTGAATATTCATAAGGTTTTGCAGTATGTCATGATATGTCAAGTCACTACAGACTGCATAATGAGCCTGCTCATGAAGGCAAGTTTAGTCATGAGTGGGTGCAAAAAACAGATGAAATGGAGTAGATCCAAAATCTGACAATGCAATGGTAGTATAGCCTCTTTGTTGAAAAACCTTTAATTTTCTGTTCAAAATCATTTTGCTCTTTGTTTTCTTGCACTGACATATTCACTGACTGACTGACTATTTCAAAAACTAGATGACCCAGAAGGACGGGCAGCACCTCTGGAGGATGAAAAATTTCAACAAGCCTGTTTACTGCAATGTGTGTCAGAGCATGCTGCTGGGTTTGAGAAAGCAAGGACTGTGCTGCACCTGTGAGTACAAGCACTCACCAGAAGAGGGCGCAAGGCTGTGACATTAATCACAAACTACCTGTCAAATCTGAAAATGGCATGAGCCTTTTTGGGTTAATTAATGCTCATCTCCCTGTTTTACATTCAATACTGTAATTTGTATGTGTTTAGAAATTATATTACAACTGGTTTATGTATCCTTTTCTGCAGGCTGCAAATACACAGTCCATGGACGCTGTGCTAACAGGAACCCGGCCCCTTGCACAAGGACCTATGTGAAGTCAAAGAAAGAAACTGGGGTATGCTGATGTCTCCATGACAACCTTTACAGTCTAAATTTGATTTCATGCTGGATCTGAGTGCTCTTACATGGACAATTTAACATGCATCCCACTTTTCAGGTTCCCGCACATGACTGGGTGAGTGGGAACTGTGACTCTAGGAAGTGTGATAGATGCCAGAAGAAGATCAAGAGCTTACAAGGCCTAACAGGCAAACACTGTGTGTGGTGCCACACTATGGTGAGGAAGCATCTTAGTGTGTGACTCATTGTTAGTAAAGTTTAGTAAAGTCATTTCAGATCAATGAGGAGATTTGATTGCATTCCATAGATTTGATGAACGCATTTGTATTAAATCCAGGGAGGCTTGTTTTCTCCTTTCTTTACTATCCTTTTTCCCTAACATTAAGTAGAAAATAAAACCATCTTTTAAACGTTAAATTTGGATTCTGTACATCAATGCTGTTTTTCTGAGTATTTACATAATGGGTTATTTATTTGTGATTTACAGCGTCATGATGAGTGTGCAGACAAAGAGCCAACAGAGTGTATGTGTGGGCCGCTCAGAGACCATATTCTTCCTCCGTGGGCCATATATCCTGTTATAAAGGTACAGAATTATCCTCAGGCACATCTCAAGCACATGTACAGCTCAAACAGTATACAAACAGTGCCTGTCACACCAACGCAAAACACAACATTAGCCAGGGGCTATTTTTTGTCATTGGAAAAACATTCTCACCTGTGTGGTATTTTATCTGATACTTTGTGTGTGTGTGTGTGTGTGTGTGTGTGTGTGTATATATATCCTGTCCTCTAAAGGCAAACAAAGCTATGACATTTTTTCTGATGCATTTACTCTCTACCTTTGTTTTTCTCCCTGAAGGAGAGACCAAATAATGTAAAAAATGGCTGCTCTGGGTCAGGAGATGACAGCGAGCTCAATACCACTCCTGATGGACAAGTGCTTCAGGTATTATTCATGCAAGCAAAAGCTTTTTATTAAAGCTGAATAATGAGAGCTTGAAAATGTACACCAAGCTATTAGCATGAGGTCTGCTTTTTATATTCCTTCAGTATAATACCTGCAATGTTTGTTTATTAATCATCAGATCTGTCCTGTGCCGAACACCCATCCACTTCTAGTGTTTGTCAACCCTAAAAGTGGTGGTAAGCAGGGAGAAAGGTGAGTTAAAAACAGAATATTTTATTGAAAAAAAAAAGATTTAAAATACATGCACATTTTTTAGTTTGGTTTTATGTGTTTCAGAGTCCTGCGTAAATTTCAATATTTACTCAATCCACGACAAGTATACAACCTTTCAAATGGTGGCCCTGGACCAGGGTAAGTGATTGGTACTATAGATTATGCCCACTGTTCCTGAAAATTGACTTGGATATTACCACATTGTCCTAAATACTTGCTTTGTTCCATGACTTTTGTTATAGTTTTTGGTTCATGTGGCCAAAGGGTTGATGAGCTAATGCCATGGTGAGGCATCTGTCTATCTCCCCATCCACAGTTCACAAGAATCACTACTCCTTTGAGAGTATTAGTCACATTTCAGTGAAACTTACACACAATGATCACCTAATGAATTTTCACCCAAACTGTACTTAAGATCAAGGTCATATTTGTGTTCAGTGAGCACTTTTTGAATTTTTGAATCATTGCTACCCCTCCTAGAGTACTGGTCAGATTTAATTAAACTTGCACACGGTGATCACTTAATGGGTCTTCACCAAAACTGTGCTCAAACTCAAGGTCATATTACTGGGTACATTTCAATTGTCCTAAGGATTGCTACTTGTAGGAGTGTTGGCCTGGACTGCAGTGTTCATAAAATGAGTGTTTGTGTGTCCCCCTCTGCCATCTGTACATAAATGCCATAATTATATTAATTTATAGCATGATGGTGTCTTAAGCTACCTTAGCTACCTCAAGAACTAGGACCATGGTGAATGCGTAGTATTGGGTTCTGGCAGGTGATAATAGAGCAATAACCGGGTTCGCCAGCATAATCAGCATATAGTACCTTACGAAAGTATTAATACCCCTTGAACTTTTCCACATTTTGTCACATTACAACTGCAAACATAAATGTATTTTATTGGTATTTTATGTGATAGACCAAAAGAAAACAGTGCATAATTATGAAGTGGAAGGAAAATGATTCATGGGTTTCCAGTTTTTTTACATATGAAAATCAGAAAACTGTGGCATTCATATGTATTCAGCCCCCTTTACTCTGATAGCCCTAATTAAAATACAGTGCAAGTACTGCCTTCAGACGTTGCCTGAGGAACACACCAGGCAGGTCAGTGATAAAGTTGTGGAAGAATGTAGCATAACTGCAAATCTATCAAGACGTGTGTCCATCTAAACTAATAGGCCGGGCAAGGAGAGCATTAATCAGAGAAGCAGCCAAGAGGCCCTTCCACCAGGACAATAACCCTAAACGTACAGCTGGAGCTACAGTGGAATGGTTTAGATCAAAACATTTTCTTGTGTTAGAATGGCCCAGTCAAAGTCCAGACCTAAATCCAACTGAGAATCTGACAAGACTTAAAAAATGCTGTTTACACATGCTCTCCATCTAATCTGACTGAGCTTGAGCTATTTTACAAAGAAGAATGGGCAACATTTCAGTCTCTAGATGTGCAAGGCTAGTAGAGACATACCCCAAAAGACTTGCAGCTATAATTGCAGTGAAAGGTGGTTCTACAAAGTATTGACTCAGGGAGGCTTAATATAAAAAAACTCAGTGTGCTTTCTTTTTACCAGACATAAAGTTCTCATCCCTTGCTTTTTAGTCTGTTTATTTTTATTCTGTATGTTTTTTATGTCAATAAACTACTACTACTGCCATGCATGCCACACTTTTCAGATTTTTATTTGTAAAAAATCTTGAAAACCATGAATCATTTTCCTTCCAATTCACAATTATGTACTTCTTTCTGTTGGTCTATCACATGAAATACCAATAAAATACATTTATGTTTGTGGTTGTAATGTGACAAAATGTAGAAGGGATATGAACACTTTCGTAAGGCACTGTAACTTCCCGTTTTTACAAGCTGAAAATTTGAGTTCAGGCCACTGTTGTTTTTCCTAATGTGCTGTTAGGTTTTTGATAGTTCTCTTCTACAGCTGTTAATCTGTGTTTGCTTAAAATATCACTTTGGCACACATGCTGTGTACCACTTGTATCTTGTTAGACAGTGATGATCGTGATCTTATTGGTCATGATCATGAAGGGAGTGGTCCTGTTGGTTAATACCCACATTGGGAAGGCATGGTTGGGGCCTTGCTGTAACCATCATGTAACCATCATCAGTAATATGACCAATGCTATGACATGCAAGTGCATTCACATATTTTAATACTTTTTATGACCATAGTTACAACTGACCATAATACTCCTGAACTCACACACTTTCATTTGGTGATAAACTACTTGTTCTGGATATGACTGTTTGTGGGCCTCCTTGGCTTTTCAGTGGATTTAAATTCTCAATGATTTGCTGTATTGCGCAAAATAATGACCAGAAAACTTCTTTTTGTACTTCACATGTTATTGTGATGGATTGTGAGCTGGATGAGCTACCACATCACTGTATGTTCTGGTTTCCCAACATCTTTTCTTTCAGTCTGAGTTTCTTCAAAAATCTGCAGAAGTACAGAATTTTGGTGTGCGGTGGAGATGGCACGGTTGGCTGGATCCTTGATGCAATAGGTGAGATTGTTGGTCTAAACTCCATAAAAAGAAAATTTGAAATTCATTGTGAAACACTTCATTTTTTCCTTCTCTTTTTCTGTTTCTTGCAATCAGACAAAGCCAACCTGCTGGTCCGGCCACCTGTTGCTGTACTTCCTCTAGGCACAGGAAATGACCTTGCACGATGTCTGAGATGGGGAGGAGGTGAGATATTGAATGCTGGAATGTTCCGTCATTAAATAATTTAATGGTTACATGTCAGTACTTTCATGCTATGGTAGCACTGGCTGTGTATGCTCTCGCACATTGTTTGCATTGTTTTCCCAAACTGATTATTGCCTTTTTCTCCTCTTTATTTTTTAAGGATATGATGGTGAAGACCTGAGTCGTATTCTTAAAGACATCGAGGGGAGCTCTCAGGTGCTGATGGACCGCTGGAGTGTCCAGGTCATCACAGATGAGAATCAGGAGAAGGGTGACCCAGTGCCATATGAAATAATCAACAACTACTTCTCTATTGGTGTTGTGAGTTTCTCATGAATATGTAGCACAAGAGGAAGTGTTTTCTTTTCAGTTTAGCAGGTCAGATCATTATTGTATTGTGTTGTGTTCACAGGATGCCTCCATTGCCCATCGGTTTCACACAATGAGGGAGAAACATCCCCAGAAATTCAACAGCAGGTTTGCAGATTTGTTTGAACATATTCTGTTTACAGAGCACTTTGTCAGGAACAGCAAACAAACCAAAGAGTATATCCCACTTATTATAACACAATACAACAGTGTTTGGAAATCATACCTCTAACAGATGCACAGTTTAAAAATAAAAGAGAGCTAAAATTGAGTTTTCTGTTCTTACTTTTATATTTTCTCTTTGCATTTGCAATTACTGATTTTTAAAGCTAAAAGACACGAATGCTGGAGTGACAGCAGATGTCTGTGGCAGTAAGTGTTGCCACATGACTCCTACTCATTTTAAACCGCTGCATATGCGCTAAAATGAGAAA
Organism: Etroplus canarensis; assembly: GCA_015106775.1. Classification (NCBI taxonomy): domain Eukaryota; kingdom Metazoa; phylum Chordata; class Actinopteri; order Cichliformes; family Cichlidae; genus Etroplus; species Etroplus canarensis. Next base: position 18,681 of record VUQH01034142.1, read on the forward strand.
ATGTTCTGTGAAAGTGAAATATCACTTAAACCTGAACTAGACACTTTTTTTAACTGCAGAATGAAGAACAAGCTGTGGTATTTTGAATTTGCCACTTCAGAAACCATCTCTGCTTCCTGCAAAAAGCTGAGTGAAAGCTTGACAATCGAGGTAAGAGTACAACACACAAGTTTACTTTTTGTCTTTGAAATTTTAGGTTCAAACAAAAAACTGCAATCAAAGAAAGTGTGCTGACATTTTACTCTAAAGCTGTGGTGTGCTGTATCTTCTCCAGTGTTGTGGTACTCCCCTGGATCTAAGTGCCCTGTCTCTAGAGGGGATTGCAGTCCTAAACATTCCCAGCATGCATGGTGGCTCCAACCTATGGGGCGAGACAAAGAAAGTGGACACTAAGGGACTGACGAGTCAGGAAGAGCCTGAGGTGATCGTCAATCCAGAAATCCTGAAAGTGACTTCCCAAGGTATTTTGCAGTTGACCTCAACTCCACTGGATGGTGACATTATTTTGAAATCTGATCAGTCAGCATTGGCCTGAAGAACTCAACATAATTAGACTACCAAAAATGTATGAATATGTAATTTAGCGACAAGTATAAGTAAACCAAATTCAGAAACACATTTAGGCTGACACCAGGCCATGGGTGGCTTTGTTGTACTGCATATGCATCAAATTGTCACAGCTACTACTCTAAATGATGCAGGTATGGCATCAAAGTGGTGAGGCTGTTTTTTTCATTTGCCTGTATTTTTTTATGTTTGCATGTGTTTCCTCAAATTTTAGCATTTTGCTTCCTTGGCGTCACTGTAAAACAGAATGTAAACTGAAAGGAAAGAAAATACTGGACTTCAATCAGCAAATCATGTTACTTTATTCTCCTAGATGTATAAATAGGCAACTGTTTTTCTGGCCACTTGGGGGCAGCAGAAAGCCGTGACACTGACCACTTAAAGAGTATCTATTATGCTCATTTCCAGCTCTATATTTTAATTCTCTGCTAGAGCAGGTTTGCATGAGTCACAGTTCAGACTGATCCCTATTCTTATACTAAAGCTAGCTGTCTTGAAATTGGCTGCTTCTCATAAGCAGACAGTTCAGACAGCAAATGGGTGAGACTGCAGGACACATCCACATATACTGATGTTGTTAATAGAAACTTTGGCATTGTTTAGCATGAGCATCTGCAATTGTAACAATATGTTTATATTACAGAAACTCACAAGAAAAATAATAGGTTCCCTTTAAGCTTATGTGTCATCTTATTTAGCAAACAGTTACCTAATGATATGTTCAACAGATACAGGCACATCATTTGGAGTTTTGTTTCAAAACAAATATAAATGCAAATCCAGTATTTATGCTTTTAGGTTATATTTTGAACCTATGAGGTAAAATATCTGAAGCTAAGTGCCTAAATGCCGCTTTCTTCGTTCACTAGCGAGTTGTTCACTGTTCGCCTGGGCAGGTAAAGGGCAATCAATTTATCAGAGCTTCTTTTCAACTGAAGACAGTAAAATATTTATACTCCATTTCTAGTTTTACTTCATACATAAATGTGTACAATGTTATTTGCATATAATGCATCCAGTTTTATTCCTTAATATTTACTTTATACTGTGTGCACAATTATTAAGCAAGTGAGTATTTTGACCAAATCATAATTTTTATGCAGACTTTCCAACTCCAAGCTGTATAAACTTTAATGCGTATGGGACTGAAGCATACAAGGTGATGTGCATTTGTGTAATGACAGAGGGTGTGGCCTTAGGAATCAACACCCTACAGCAGGTGTGCACAATTATTAGGCAGCTTCTTTTTTTCAGGCAAAATGGGCCAGAAATGAGATCTAGCAGACTCTGAAAAGTCAAACATTATAAAAATATCTTTCAGAAGGATGCAGCACTCTTGAAATTGCCAAGATATTTGGACGTAACCACAGAACACTCAAATGTTTTGTTGGAAATACACAAAAAAGTTGTAGGAAACGTGTTGAGAAAAAAAAAGACGCAGATTTGCTGCCAAAGTTCTGAGAAGAATCAAATGTGAAGCTACCAGGAAGCCATTGTTCTCCAGTGCTGTTGCAATCTTGGTCGCAGTGTTCCTCTCATAGCACTATAGTTAAAAGATTTTATGGAAAATACGGACAAACCTGAATGGACACGTTATTCAGAACTGCAACCTACCTGGAGTGTCCAGAAGTACAAGGTGTTCAGTGCTCAGAGACATGGCCATGGTAAGAAAGGCTGAAACCTGACCACCACTGAACAAGACACATAAGTTGAAATGCAGAGACTGGGCCAAGAAATATCTGAAGACAGATTTTTCTAAGGTTTTATGGACTGATGAGATGAGAGTGACTCTTGATGGATCAGATGGATGGCTTGATCAGCAATGGGCATACAGCTCCACTCCAACTCCAAGCAAGGTGGAGGTGGGGTACTGGTATGGACTAGAATTTTTAAAGATGAGCTTGTTATACCTTTTAGGGTTGAAGATGGACTCAAACTCAACTCACAAACCTACTGCCAGTTTCTAGAAGACACTTTCTTCATGCAGTGGTATAGGAAAAAGTTCCTCTTTCAAGAAGACCACGAGTTTTATGCTGGACAATGCTCCATCCCATGCATCGAAGTACTGCACTGCGTGGCTAACCAATAAAGGCCTTAATGATGAAAGAGTAATGACATGGCCCCCTTCCTCACCTGACCTAAACCCTATTGAGAACTTCTGGGCCCTTTTTAAATGTGAGATGTGTTATACTGGTCACTGATAGTTTTTTTTTTTTTTTTTAAGTGTCAGAAATGTTTATTTGTGTAGTTTGAGTTGTTTGTTATTCTCACTTTAACAGATGAAAATAGAAAAGTGAGATGGGAATATTTTTTTCTTTGAGTTGCGTAATAATTCTGCACACTAATAGTTGCCTAATAATTGTGCACACACAGATATTCCCATACAAATGCCAAAAAAATTCAGTGGTTTTTGAATATTTTGTACCAAAGCACACCCAAATTTTAAGGTGCTTGTATTTACACCTGCAATGAAACATTGTCTTGTGGGGTGTCATCAGTTCTACTTTTGATTGTATTGTCAGACAAATGCTCTTTTGACAGCCTGTTTGCAGTATCTGGACCTATCATGATAAATGCAGTTTTGTTCAACAGTGTTACCACTCCTCTAACATAACTTTCCTCCATGACCTTATCAAAGGAGAGAATACGAGCCACTCATTTGAAGCGAGCCAAGTTTCTCTCAGAAAGGATATTTAGTTTTGAAGTGGTTTCTTTAGCTAGCTTGGCTCTTTGTTGGCATTAGGCAACTTCTCCAGACAGATGACGCACTTAGGCTGAAGGCCATTGACGTCTCTGCTCTAGCTGAAGCCACAAGAGGAAGAAGCAGCTAGCTTTTGCAAAACTATTTACTCACAGTTTTCTCTTTTCTTTAGATTATTTGCACTGGTGGTTGGTTGTGGTTTGTTTTACACAAAAAAGTGGTCAGTTTTCCTCCTAATTATTAATTCGGTTGCTGTCAGTTAGTTATGTGCTATAATTGCTACTATCTAGTCATTGTGAGCATAGAGAAATAAATGCATATAAACTGGTGATACAGTAAATGAACAATGCATTCAAAAATGTTTCTGCAGTTACATATTACATGGGGCAGCAAAGTGGTGCAGTGGTTTTCATTGTTGCCTCATAACAAGAAGGTTGTGGGATTGATTCTAGCAGCTAGCTAGCTGTGTGGCACTTGCATGTTCAATGTGTGCCTGTGTGGATTCTCTTTAGGTACTCGGGCTTCCTCTCACAGGCCAAGTATATACATCTTAAGTTGACTGGTGATTCTAAATTGGCAGTAGATGTAAATGTGAGTGTAGCTGTCTGTCTCTCTGTGTTAGCACTGCAATAGACTGGTGACCTGTGCAGGGTGTACCCTGCTTCTTACCCCGTAGTGCCTGGGATAGGCTCCTGCAACCCTGAACTGATTAAGTGGAAGAAAATGGATGGCTATGCAACCCCAGTTCCAAAAAAGTCGGAATGCTGCGTTAAAAAATAAACACAATGTAATTATTTCCAAATCTCATAAACCGATATTTTATTCACAAAAGAACAAAAGAAACATCTCAGATGTTAAAAGTGAGACATTTTATTGTTTCATGAAAAATACTAGCTCATCTTGAATTTAATGACATGTCTCAAAAAAAAAAAAAAAGTTGGGACGAGGACCATGTTTACCACTGTATGGCATCCCCGCTTCTTTTAACAACAGTCTGTAAGTGTATGGGAACTGAGGAAACCAGCTGCTGGACATCTGGGAGAAGAATGCTGTCTCATTTTTGTCTGTCTTTCAGTTGCTCAACAGTCCTGGGTATTCTTTGTAATATTTTTCATTTCATGATACACCAAATGTTTTAAATTGGTGAAAGGTCTGGGCTGCAAAGAGATTAGTCCAGCACCTGGACTCTTCTACTACAAAGCTGTGCTGTTGTAATAGCTGCAGTATTTGGTTTAGCATTGTCTTGCTATTCAAGGCATTCCCAAAAAATGAAATCATTTGAAACGGAGCAGATGTTGCTCTAAAACCTCTATACCTTTCAGCATTGATGGTGCCTTTCCAGATGTGCAAGTTGCCAGTACCATAGGCACCAATGCACCCCCTTACCGTCAAAGATGCAAGTGTTGATAACAAGCTGAATGCTACCTCCCCTCTGTAGTCTGGAGGATGCAGCATTCATGATTTCCACAAAGAATTTGAAAATTTTGATTTGTCTGACCATGGAGACGTTTTCCACTTTGCCTCAGTGTATTGTAAATGAAAGAGCATTAACCTGCATTCTGGATGGCACGTTGAACTGTGTTCACAGACAGTGATTTGTGGAAGTGACCCTGTGCCCATGCAGTGGTTTCCATAACAAAATCATGCCTGTTTGCAATGCAGTGCCACCTGAGAGCTTGAAGATTACAAGCATCCAATATTGGTTTTTGGCTGTGTCCCTTGTACCCAGGGATGTCTCCAGATTCTCAGACTCTTGATAATATTATGCACTGTAGATGATGGACTATTTAATATTTCTGCAATTTTACATGAAGGAACATTCTCAAATTGCTACACAATTTGTAGACACAGTTTCTCACAGATTGCTGAATGTCTGCTCATAGACTGCTGAATGTCTGCGAGACTGTCTCTCTAAGGTGCTCTTTTTATGCCCAATCACTTTACTGCTTGTTGCCAATTAACTTAGTTGTAACATGTTCCTCCAGCTGTTTCTTTTTAGTAGGACTTCCTTTTTCAGCCTTTTGTTGCCGTTGTCTCAAGTTTTTTAAAGATGTGTTGCTGCCATCAAATTCAAGATGAGCTAGTATTTTTCATGAAATGGTAAATGTCTCACTTTCAACATTTAAAATGTTGTCAATGTTCTTTTGTGAATTAAATATTGGTTTATGATATTTGCAAATCATTGCATTGTGTTTTTTTAATATTTTTACACATCTCAACCTTTTTGGAACTGGGTTTGTATATTGCATGATTGTAATGATTGTCACAAATTTGCACAGTTCACTGATGTGCCTCGACACACCATTTGGGCAATCCTACTTTATTTGATCCCCACTCTAATGCAAAATAAATGATAACTGAAATCTGGGTTTGTCTCAGCCTGAGTGTCATTTTCCTTCCCTGTGTTTAATATGTCCCTGTGTTCCTGCCAGATCTCAGTGACCGGCGATTAGAGGTGGTAGGCCTTGAAGGAGCCATGGAGATGGGACAGATTTACACTGGCCTCAAGAGTGCAGTGCGGCTTGCGAAAACTTCTCAGATCACCATCAGGTGAGGAAAAAAGCCACATGGACATGTTGAGACATGGCTAGACTTGGCTTTTCAGCCTTCACAATGACTTGTAGTTAATCCCAGTAGGGATCATCAATCGTATATTTACAAAACAACATACAATTACCAATTTGTGTTTTATGCCTTACATTTACCTTTTCACATTTAAATGACACACAATGGTTCTGATGCATTTTGTTGTTTCTTCTCTACACCCAGGACAAAGAAAGCATTACCAATGCAGATTGATGGAGAGCCGTGGATGCAGCCTCCCTGCACGGTAAGCAGACTAATAAAAAAACAGTGGCTGCTTTATTAAAGCTGATTTTCCTATTAGAAATAAAATGAATAAAGTGCATGATTTGACATTTTTGCATTCTTTATTTTCTTTTCAGATTAACATAACACACAAGAATCAAGCCAGTATGTTGATGGCTCCTCCGCCCAAACCATCTGGTTTTTTCAAATGAGACAGACTGACTACATGCATGTGTTTTTTGTACATAGACAACTGACTCTTTTTCTTTTTAACGTAAAATCAGTTCAAATGTGTATGTTTTAGAAAAATTGCATTGTAACAGTCAGTTAGGATAACAGTTTCAAAGATTTTGAGTCACTGTAACATATAAACTAAGCATGGCATGATACCAATACAAATGTTATGGTACAATATGTTTGCATTGTGGTAAAATGACCAAATTTTCTCATTGTTTTTATCAGTACTTAACACTCTTGCTGTGTCAGTGCTAAGTAGAAGTGCTGCTCTGTAGGAACTTAAGCTGAATATCATGCTAAAAGAAGAATATTCAGCTCCATGTGCCTTTACAATCTGTTCTCCTTATTCTGGCTTAAATAGAAGACATAAAGAACCCTGTGTAAGCATGTACTTCGAGCATAGACCATTTAGTATTGCCGTTTTGTTGTGGCTGTCAAGAAAGTCAGCAATATATTCATGTGAATTTGGAACCAAGATTGAAGGAAGGTTAAAGACTGCTTTTCAGACTGTAGTTGAAAATACTTGAAAGTGTTTTTGGGAACAGTAAAGAGTCTGCATGTTGATCTACTGCCTGCTGTTGATCCACTGCCTGCTGTTCCAGTGTGGTGTGTGTGTGTGTGTGTGTGTGTGTGTGTGTGTGTGTGTGTGCGCGCGTGCGCGTGTGCATGTCTGTGAGTGTGTGTGAGGACATAAAGCTGAGCTATGTTCACTTTTAACTTGTAATTTGTGATGAGTTCCATTTGAACTTATTAGTTAAGATATGTTTCAGTGGTGTTTTTTTTTTAAATTATTTAAATGCTTTATAAATCACATCATTTCAGTATATCAGGAGGATTTTGGTGTAATATTGAGGATGTTCATGAAATAAGTAACTGTGTAAAAATTTAATAAATCATCTGGATTTCAGTTTTTGTTTTATTTTATTCATAGATGATCTTTATATACCACAAGAGGGCATCGCTGACTTTTTAGTCCTGGGTCATGATCTAAATCATTGTCTGCTCAGCCGTTTTTGCATTTTACATTTTTTATTTTACAGTTTAATGTTGTTGTCATAGATATATATTTTTTAGGATTTTTTCCTGTTGGGTATTTCTCAGTAACAAAAACACTGAACTTTTAGCTAAAGGCTGCTATAAAAGCATCATGTGCTCCTTTCAATGCTTTCAGACACATCAATACTACTAAACTGATGGTGTACGTGTGGAAATTCTGTCAACAACTGCTGGTCAAAAGGATTTGCACAACTGTATTGCAAAAAATTAGAGGATTCAAAAATGATGTAAGACCACAGGCTTCTCCAGAAATGTGTTGAGATTAAGAAAGATTGTTCATTCTGAATGAAAAGCTTATTTTTCTTCTGACTGCCCCCTTTCAGTGTTTTCACAGCGAATCATCTGTCTCAGTTTCACCCTTGTCCCCTTCTGTCACACCAACCCTCTGCATGTCCTCCTTCACTACATTCAGGACCTTTTCTGTGGTCTTCCTCTTTATCCCTTGCCTGGCACCTTTGTTCAGTATATCCGCTGTCCCTCATTTGCACACATCCAAACCATCTTAGCCTTGCTTCTCTTAGCTCCAAACTGCTCAACCTTAGCTGTCCCTCTGATGTAATTGTTTCTAATCCTGTCCATCCTGGACATTCTCAGCAAAAATCTCAGCATCTTCAGTTTTTCCACTTCCGGCTCAGCCCCCTGTCTTTTTGTCAGTGCCACAGTCTCCAAACCATACATCATCACTTTGAATAATAAACCAACTACTTACAAATTCAATAAGCACATGTATCTGTACAGTGAAGGACATATTAAACTTCAAAGCCTGTATGTAACACAGATATGAAATCAATAGCCAACATATCACAGTAGGTGAATCATCTGTCTCAAAGCCATCCACCAGCTGGTCTCGCTGTTTCGTATTGTGCAATTTGAAGCAGGCCTAGTTTTTCTCAAGAAGGGGTGTTTTTTTTCAGTCTCTTTTGGCAAAGGACTCATGGAGATTTCTAAAGCAGGAAAAAATGTAAAGTGAGTGATTTACCATTTTTATGCCTCCAAAGCAGAGGCATGATGTTTTCAGGTTGTCTGTCCATCTGTCCACGTGTCCTTCACAAAACTTGTCACCACTATAGGTGCTGACTTGTTTGCTGGATCTTTCCCAAACTTTGTGAGGTTAATACCTATGATGGGTAGAAGATCTGATAACATTTACTAGATTGTGGGGTTAAAGCTCAAGGTCACACAGGGTCAAATTGGAGCCATACTTGCTGAGCTGCAGGCATTTCATTTAAAACTTCTGCTTATTAGTATCAGCAGCTACAGTTATTTCTGTTCATTATTTTTTCTGTTTAATCTGTGATTTTTTTGTCTGTAAAAGATCAAAAAATTAATGAAAAGGCCCTTCAAATGGGTTTTTTTTGTCCAACCAACTGGCCCTGAGTGGAAAATAGGAAGCCTGAAATCAAATAAAAAGAAGATAGGAAGAAACCTCTGACACTTGAGAACCTGAACTTGGAATTTTTGATCGAGAATTATAGCGACCCAAACAGAAGAGCACTTATCATTTCCGCTCTGCGTTTGTTTATTTGTTAAACACCTCTCGTCCCGCTTCCTCTTGTCTCAATGTGAAACAGAAGCATCCGAGGCGCGCGTGAAGGCAGCACAGAGGGCGCACGTCAGCGTCGCTATTGGCAATCATTTGTGTCCCTCACAACAAAGTCCCCGCCTCCATCTTATTCAAAGAAACTGTAGACGCAGTTGTCGGCTGTAGGCTGAAGCCCTGAGCTCGGTCAGCATCTCCCCTCGGGTCGTTTCATTCTCTGTAGGAGGACAACAACACGTTTGTATCTTTGACTCTTCACGTTCACCGACGATGACGTTCAGGAGGCTGAAGAAGGTGAACTCCAATGGGCCGGAGAGCGGACCCGCATCTCAAGACGACATTTATTTCCCTTCGTCTAAGTCGGACAGCTGCAGGACTATGGACTTTCCGAAAAACTCCTCTGCGGAGGTTTACAACTACAAGACCCTCGCCTACTCCGGTGGGACGCTGCCCAGAAACTACAAAAAGGTAAGAAGTCCACTTTTACTCTTTCTGCCAGAAGTTTTTAAGCTGTGTACCTGAACTGGGGTTCGGTCTGATGCTGTTTGTTAAACTTGTTCAGAACTTTATTTACTTTATCAACTGAAAAGGCAAAAAAAAAAAAAAATGAATTAAATTGACTTACTCGCATGTTTCTTGTTAAACTGTAGCATTCTGTAACAAGCCTGATAAATGTTCAGTTTCTTATATTCGGCGTGCGGCTGATCAGCGTGTTTATCTGAGAACTTTAGCTGGAAGCTGCTCCACGGAGAAGCCCATCATCCAGGGCGTAACTGTGGACCACACTGACTCAAGAGTCTCACGTATGTTGCATCAGATAGACCTGGCCCGTGTTCTTCATACCTGAACATATCCCCTTAGATCAGGGGTCTCGAACCTGCGGTTTCACGGCCGCATGTGGCTCTTTCGCCCATCTCCAGTGGCTTCCTGTGGCTTTAGCAGTTTTTTTTTTTCCTTTCACTTCCAAACTCGCATGCTTAGGTTGCAACAAGAAAGCACCAGAGAAAGTCATATGGAAGGATATTTCCACAACAAGCCCACTGGATTTGCTGGAAAAATATAAAAATGAAAGAAAGAAGGCAATCATCAAACCACACCGAAAATTTAGATTACTTTAGCTCCAGCGTTACTCACTTCTTTTTTTAAAATCACAGTAGGCTGTTGATTATTTCTCTACAAACACAGGTAGGTCTTAAAGTGGTCTTCAGAATAGGCCTGTACATCAGTGTTTGTCCTGGCCTCTGGGGTGACTGCGCATGTACATGTAAGCACAGTTGGTCTGCATGTAGTTGGGACAAAGAGTCTGTTTTATATGAATTGAATATGATTAATTTTCTTCTTCATGTATTTTAGGCTTGTACTTAAGCTTAAATGATTGATTTGCCTTTTAGTGAGGCCAAAACCTCTTTGGAGGCATCAAAAATATTTAGAAGCAGGAAAACCTTGTGCGTGCCAGTAAACATTCACTTCCTCTTCTTTGCTATTGTTCCATTTTGTTGGTAAAAATAATTAAAAGTAAACAATTTTCATTAAGTTTGTGCTATAATTTCATAAATGTAACACAACATTGTATTAATGTGATTAAAAATGAAAAGTTTTACAGCCACACTGTAAAGTAGTCTCATGTGGTCAAAAGATTTTAATCACTTATACCTATTAGTCATTTTGGCTGTGTCACCTTCATTATATAAGGCTCAAATGTGTTTCATGTCTCCTTGTAGATTTTTGCTCACAAATGGCTCTTTTGAGAGTACAGGTTGCTGCCTTAGATGAAAGTCGTGATAGTCAAGACTAAAGAAACTTGCTTTTGGTGATTCATAAGCTGATAACTACACCACAAAGAGAAACTCTTGCTGTTGCCATTTGAACAGTCAGTTACATCAGAACTGCAGGGTACACTACAGAGTCCGTCAGGGGAGTGCTCATTTGTTTAAAAAGTACAGCAGTCAGTCGCAACATCTAAACCACCTGCCTGGATCTTCCCCGTGGGCTATTTGTCTTGTTCCTCTTGTTTGCTGCACTGTTTTGCTGTTAGGGAGAGCCGGATTGGTGGGGGGTGGTGTACTGAAAGAGGTTTTCCAGCTGAAAAGGATGGTCAGTGTTATTCACCTCACCTGCCATGGTTTTAATGTTGTGGCTGATTGCAATCAGATGTACTACGAGCTCACTTTGCCTATGAATTGGCGGCACTGTCCTGACTCTATCCTGACCGTTCCTCTTATTTCAAAATAGGAGCGCGCTGACGAACACTTTCCAGGCATATTATTTTAAAATGACACCTACATGTTAGTCTGGATTTGAGGAACAGTTACTGTCAGCCCTCCGTCTCTAGCTTTAGCCAGTGTTACGTAATGCTTCGTGTTTATACTGTAAATTTGTGTGGCTAGTGCATCAATGAGTTGTTTTTCCTCATAAAGGTGATTTGATTGAATTCAGTAATTTAATTTCCTCTGGCAAAAGAAGACGTCTTAATTCTTCTTTCAGACAGACATGTGTGACGGTGTACTGTCGTGAGTGTGGCACAGTTAAACCCACACACAGTAGCCAGAGGGGAGCTACAAAACAGCATTGTGCATGCACTGGGATGGAGATCCTGCTCAAGCCACCCCCGTGGGTCTCTTTGGGTACTTGGGAATAAATACACTCATTGAGACTAGTGTGGGTCAATTCTGTAAGTGTTGGGACATAAAGAAAGCAACATTTTACTACTCAGAGAGACTGTAACACAAAGCAGCTTTTCATTGGAACAGCATTTGAAAATGATTGAGTTGGAACAGAGGTGGATTGATTCAAGTGATTTACTGGAGCCCTCTGGACAGATGCCTTCCTTATTTACACAGTCAGGTAGGGCAGGGACCTGACCTGCTGCTGCTGACTTAGGTTTTCCCTCAATGCTGTTATTGTACCCCAGTGCTCACAACGGTGTCTTATTTGTTTCTTTTAATAAACTTAAGTTGGTGTAAACACCTCAAAACAATTTTTAGATTGGTTGACAGTTCGAGAGCCTGAAGGCAGTTGATTTTGTGTTATACATAGGTGCAGCTCTTCGTTGATGTTGTGGCTAATGAGAGTAAACAGAGAGCAGTCAGACATGCATTTCTTGTTTCGGCAACAATATTTCCATGCTGGTATGCTTGTTCAGTGGCTTTAAAATACAAACACAACATGTTAAAAGTGTGCGCCTTTGAGACTTGACGAACTGGTCGAGGTTATGTGGAGTAGGTGTGTCTAGGAAATGCTGGGGTAAACCCTCATGAGTAAACTTGAAATCGCGCGTGTGTGTGATACACTTCATGTCTTGTTTCGTTTTCTCCTTGCAGGGTGGAGGCTTACAAAAGTGGAAACCCCTAACACTGACACCAGAACCACAAAGGTACAACCTCACTCATCTTTCTCTTACATTTCTTTTGGACTTTTTTTTTTTTTTTTAATTTTATTCTGACTTCCCACGTGATTTCATGGCACCGCCTTCCTCAGAAAAATGATGTCAAGCAAGCAGCGTCACATCAGAATGAAGGGCCCTCTGTCTAACAGAGGCCTTGCTGATTAGAGCTATGGTTATGTATGATAATCTTGAGGTTTGTCATGAATATTCATCTTTTGGCTGCTTCTGTATTAGACATCTCATATTGAGGCTCACTCCTACAGACTTTTAGATTGTTACTGTACATCTGTCTGTGACGTCCACATGCTGCTGAACACAGAGGAAGTCCTGTGCAGCGTGCAGAGAGATATTGTTATCCAGTTTAGTGAAGGATGCAGATGAACGCAGACATTGACCTCTTGCTGACTTCCATTCCTCTTTAGCCTTTCATTTTATGTTTAATGTGCAGGAATGCAGTTTTATAGAAAATTCAGTATAAATGTCATTAACCTGTGTGCAAATAGGCCCCAATTTGCTTGCTTCAAAGAGAACTAATATACGCCATATATCTATTCCTTGTCTCTTCTAGAGTATCTTTGCATCCCCAACCCTGTTTACTGTCTAAACAAGCCATTTCAACTCCGTACCTCCACTTTAATTTCTGGCCTGACCCGCTTCAGAAATCGAAAAAAGTTCATGCCCCATACATCAATTTTTATCAGCCATTGGCAATAAAAACCTGAGATGACCATTTTAAGGATATCCACTCTGATATCATAGAGAGCATTTAAAGCCTGAGCAGGTTCACAGGGATTACTTGTGCATACACTGACCTCATTATTTGAAACTGGCTATGTGTAAAGTGAGCATCTACTACTCTAACAGCCATGCTGGAACAGAAAAGGACCTTTCCTTAATTGTTCCTGCAAAGTTGGAAGCATAGGCTTCTATAGGCTTTAAAATATCTTGATAAGCTTTAGTATCAAGGTTTCCCTTCACTGGAAGTGCTATATGTGGCCCAAGAAACCCCAGAAAAATAATCCCATAACATTATCCCTTTTCCAGCCAACTTTACAGTTTGCTCAGTGTAGTCTGGCAGGTAATGGGCTCCAGGCATTCACCAGACCCAGACTCATCCGCCAGATAGAGAAGTGTGACTCGTCACTCCACTGAAACACTTTTCCCCTGCTCCAGAGTCCAGTGGCAGTGTGCTTTACACCACGCTGTCCAGTGCTTGGTAATGTAAGGTTTACATGTGGCTTCTCAGCTATGGAAACCCATGTCACAAACCTCCTGGCGCAGAGTTTTTTGTGCTGATGTTAATGCCAGAGGAGGTTTTGAACTCTGCACTTATTTAATCAGCTGAGTGTTGGAGACTTTTATGCACTATGCAACTCAGCACTTTGCAACCCTGTTCTTTAACTACACGCGGTCTGTCACTTTGCAGCTGAGTTTCTGTGGATGTGGTGGTAATAGGTTCCCTTTTTACAGGGAACTACACTGACTCTGTTGAGTCTGACAGTCATGTGTTTGGAAAAAAATGACAAAATAAAAATCCGTGATTGTGAGTAATGTAGGCATCAGTTGTTACAAGGAAGAAGAATGCATGGAATAAAAAAGAAGACATGTGCTTCTGCTGCATTGGAAATGGTAAAAATTTCTCCTTGGCTTCATCCCAGAACTTAGGATGACTGGAATGAGCTCTAAATGTCCAGTCTTGTCCAAATAGTAGCAGAAAACCCATCCCTCTGTTTTCTTACTGCCTAACCAATTCAGGGTTGTATAATTGCTGAAGCCTATCCCAGCTGTCGTTAGGTGAGAGGCAGGATACCCCTTGGACAGATTGTGAGCTCATCACAGGGCTAACTGTACAAAACCCCCCAAATGTTTAATATGTAATGATGTAAATTGAAAAAGAAAATACTTACACATTTGAGAATGTGATTTGGAGAAGAGAAGACATTTTTACTAAAAAAATGTCAAACAACTAATCTGGCATCTTAATAAATGCTGGTCAATTTTCTTTTGACTAATTGAATAATGTTTGCAGGTTTGTACTGATGACTCATTTTTATTGAGTCTTTGACTCTATTGGAAATGAATAAGTGCTACTTTATTTCTACTTCCTTTATTATAAGAGCAAAAAAACCCCATTGAAAACCCAAGGCCATGAACTGTTTGACTAACATGACTTACACGGTCAGTCGATCTTTGCACCTGGACCTTAAAGTCTCGCTTCCTTTGCTGCAGTAAACACAGAGAAGTCTTTGTAAAAATGACCAAATCTTTCTTTTTTAGGAAGGTGGTGGTCTTAGAGAAGAAGGAAGAGGAGACATTTGGTTTTGAGATTCAGGTAAGCTTGACAGGGACATTGGGGGATTTCTGAACTCAATTGTCATTTAACAGGAATTTGGTGATCTATCACAGCTCTATCAATACATGATAAAACTCAAGTGTCAGAGGCCTTTACATCTTGTTTTGCATCTGTTAATCCAAGCATTTGCCTGCACCAGTGAGGGGCAAAGGGCTACACATCAGTCAGATAACTTGTTGATGTTAATCCCATGACTGGGAAGATGCTTTTATTTTTATACAGCATCTGTATTTTGAGCTGTGTGGTTTACTCACACGCCTCCCCATGTAATACCTGACCTACCCTGACCCACTCAGCAGTCTGATGTTTTACACATTTGACCTCAGTTTGTCTCTGATCTCTCTCTTGCTCTCTCTCTCTCTCTCTCTCTCTCTCACTCTGCTCATGTGCCCCTGAAGCGCCAACCTCACAAAGTCGGCTCTGTTTATCAGACCTCATTCTTTAAATAGTTGGCTAAATGATTAAAATGTGAGTATATTTTCACACTGTAACGCCTTTGGCATTCATTTAAAGTTTCTTAAAGTGAAGTGCTTCTTTGAGGGAAAGGACAATGTTCTATTTATGGGTTTGCTGTGCGTTCCCACCCTTCCTGCCTGCCTGTGACCAGAAGGAAGTGAGATCATGAGGACAAGTTTGATGGTCAGAAGTTAAAGAAAGAGAGAGATGAATTTAGAGTCTTGTTTTTCCTCTTGGCTTCCTCTCTGTCTGTTCTGTTAATATGACGAGCTGAGGATCCACCATGTAAATGTGATATTTGCATTTCAACAGTATTTGCATAGGTGTATGTTTATCTTTCAGGCTGCTGAGAAGGAAACCAGCAGCAAACATGGGCTTATGTGAATCATTGTCGATTTCGGACACACTCTCTCAGCTCGAGTTTGTGCTTTAACAGGAGCAGGTAGAAAGCTCAGCAACGCGTGTTATTTTATGAGACACATTGTTTTTTGATTCAGTCAGCCTTGTTTGCCTTTTTAAGGTAAAGGCTGTCTCAGTGGCCGTGGCATTACTGACTGATTTGGTTGACTAATAATTTTGTGACAAGGGGAAGTCTATACAGAAGGTCAGAGTGCTGCAGGACACAGATAGACGTTGTCGTGACTGATACGAGGAAGAACATGCAAATGTGTGTGGAAGTTACAAAAATGGTTGCCAAAACAACAAAATATTTGGCCTTCAGGTTGTTTAAATAGTAACTCACTCGTGTAGTTAAGTTATGTAAGAAATGCAACTAAATATCTTGTGGTCTTCGTGTCACTGGAGAAAAACTGTAGTAAGTAAAACTAAGTAGTACTCTTTATTGAGGAAACTACATACCCCCAGGTAGTTTTAAATAGCACGTTATTTTCGTAATAGAGCTGATTCTTTTTTTGTTTTTGGTATCTTTGACAATCTCGTTACTTGTAAGTGTAACAACAACTTTTTAAAATATATATTTAGTCATAAACCAAATATGTGTTGGTAATGGGCTTTTGATCAGACAAAATAAGACATTTGAAGACTGCCATGGTACTTTAAGCAGTTAAATAGGTAAATGATTAGCCGATTGGTCAAGAAAGTTGGTCATCAGATTATTCAACAAGGAAAAATATATATATTTTTTAAAGCATTATAAACAATGCTTTCAAATTATTGTCGTGGAGTTAAAAGTGCAGTCCTTCTTTTTAGCATGTAGTGGAGTAGAAAAGTGGCATAAAAAAAAATTTCTTAAGTATTGTTGTTGACGTACACCATATATGGACAAAAGTTAGGCCACCCTCACCTAACACCTACAGTGGCTTTTATGGCATCCCATTCTAAACCCACAGGCATTAATATAGAGTTGGTAACTTTACGTGGTCTCTCTCTGCTCCTAAATGCTTCCACTTTGCAGTAATACCACTTACAGTTGATTGCGTAGTATTTAGGAGGGTAGACATTTCACAAACTACTTGTTGCAACGGTGACATCCTATGACGGCACCATGCTCGAATTCAGTGAGCTCTTTGAATGACTCAGTCTTTCATAAATGTTTGTATAGGCAGACTCCATGGCTAGGTGCTTGATTTTATATGCTTGTGGCAATGGGACTGAATGAAACACTTGAATTCAGTTCCCCCCCTGGGATTAATAAAGTATTCTGATTAAAAGGCGTGGCCCAATACTTTTTTCTGTATAGTGTACTTTGTTTTCAGTCATTTATTCTTTTGTACTGAGCTTTTTGTGAGTAGCAGTGTATCAGAATCACTATAATGTTGGACATTTACCAAGTATGTTTCATCAGATAAGAGGAAACAAACCTCACTTTCTCGTTGCGTCACACCTCCGCATGCTTACCGATACAATCTTCTTTCCTACGTTGTCTGTCATAACTTCCTCTGCTTGTCATTCAGTGGTTTTTCAGTATTGGTGCAATATTTTAGAAGACGTATAAGATGATTCCTAGACATCAAGAATAAGGAAGGTTTTTTGTGAGGTCTCTTTTCTTCAGTGTGACTGTTCTGTCTCTTTCAGACGTACGGCCTGCACCATCAGGACCAGAACTCAGTGGAGATGTGTACGTTTGTGTGTAAGGTGCATGATGACAGCCCGGCCTGGCAAGCAGGACTTAAAGTTGGTGAGTAAACTCAATTCTTTCTGTGTGTTCTGATATTATTTTTTGAGCTGTACCTAAGCCTGAAACAACCTGAAAACACTTGAAATAGGCATGAGAGGAAATGAGCGTGACATGAGGCTTTGCTTCAGTTAATTGTTTTCCTGTGTTTGCCGGTTGACAGTCATGTAACTTACGTCAACAAAAGCACTCGTGAGTTTCAGCCCACTGTTTAGGGAAATACAAACATGACTGTGTGCCTACTCATTTTTCCAGTCAACAAACAAGTTGGTGAGCGGCTCTTTCAGCCAACACGTCTCAGCCAACTCTTCACACCAACGTGCCAGATGAGCCAAAGGCAAGCCGGCTTTAAAGGAAGTGATATTTTATTTGATAAGTACGTCTGGCTGCCTTAAAAAAATAATCAAAATTAGAAGCAGTTAATTCATAAACCAAGAATTGCATCAGGAGCAGTTTGGTGAAAAGTTTGCAAAGTAAGCTGAAAAGTGGTTCATGTTGCTCCTATAAATTGTTTCGGGTTTTCAAATTTATGATCACTCAGTCTCAAGCCGGCCGCTTCCAGCATTATGCCTTCATCAGTGGGCCTAAA
>VUQH01034153.1:19703-32619 GCA_015106775.1 Etroplus canarensis
GAATACTTTATTAATCCCAGGGCGGTTGCATTGTGTTATAGACCCTCAGTTAGATATAAATAAATATAAATTTGAAAGACAGAAAATGAAGATTAAAATAAATAAACAAATAAACATCTGTTTAAGTTCACAAATTCAGGATGAGAAAAGATGTTTATTATAATCCCAAAAGAAAGCACTTTAAGTTGATAATCATTTTTATATGCACAAATCTTTATTTCACAAATCAATATTTCTTTGTTAACACATTTTTAGTTATTTTTTATATAGTTTTATCTCCAAGTAGTTCAAAGTAGACCACAATATATGAGCAATGTTTTGCACAGTTATAAAATTTAGTAAATCAGACACTGGTGCTACAGTGCTGTGTTTTATATCTTTTTTTTTCAAACAAAAACTCTTTGCTCTGGTTAGGGGGTACTTGGCAGAAAAAATATTTCACAGGGGGTACATCACTGAAAAAAAGTGGGGGCTGTGGTGTAATGGTTAAGGTGCTGGGCTCATAATCGAGAGGTTGTGAGACTGAATCCTGGTCAGACCCCCACTGTGCCAAGACCCTTAGGCAAGGTCCCAACCGCAAGTGTGCCACTGTCCACCCAGCAGTAAAAAATGTGTACCGGTAAATACTGGGAAGGTAACCTGCAATGGACTAGCGTCCCATCCAGGAGGACTACTCCTAAGTCGCTTCACGCTACAGAAACCAGGGATAAGCTCTGGCCCAATGAGCCTTGTAGGCTCAGGATGTAAAAGCCCAACAGACTTTACCTTACATCACTGAAAAAAGGTTAAGAACAACAATAGAATCATTTTCTTACATTAATCATCACATTGTCTCTGTTGGAATTGACAATCTGCCACATTACATTTGCTAGATTGTTATCAGACTAAGAAAAACAGATAAAAACCCAAGAAAACTGGTCAAGAATTGCAGGGTTCATCACAATGGTGCCACACCAGCTTTTATCATCAATGAAGAGCAGTTTCCATGGATCCTGTTATCAGGTTTTGGGATGTTTGGGGAAAAAATGCGTCACATTTATCTGCCAGGCGTTTGGGCAGCTGTCAGAGGGCCTCTTGATCAGATAAACTTTGTGGCTTCAAAGTAAAGCAGATGAGGAGTTTGGTGCCTGGGCTGACAATATATGGTTAGGTCTGTATAAACACTGAGGCCCTCCTGACAGATGTGCGCTGATTGCTGCTATGTCTGAAGATGCAGCTGTAAGAAATGGAGGCTGGAACCTATCACTCTAGCGTGAGACGACAGAATCCTTTGTCAACTGGGGCATTGGATCTGATTCCCGGGGTCAACCCATCACACTGGGACACTGAGCGCTCTCCTCTGATGCAATCTACAGCTCTTCACAAACACATCAATCCATCTTTCAGAAACTTGAGGATTTTATGCGGTGATTGTCATCACGAAAAGCATTCTAAGAAGTATGATGTCACCCACAGCTGTCCAGCCATGCATTATAATCGGATTAACCTTGATATTATTTAAGATAGTAATATTATTGTAAGGGGAAGCTAGAATAAATTTGTCCGACAGGTCACCTTATTTGCAGAATGTCAAAACTGTTCATGCAATTTGCCCCATAGATGATACATTATATGGACAAAAGTGCTAAACCATGTTTCTTAATCATTAAAGTCAGGTGCTTCTTTCAATTTCATTGTCACAGGTGTATAAAACCAAGAGCCTAGCCACCCAGTCTGTCTTTACAAATATTTGTGAAAGAAGAAGTCGTTCTAAGATGAGTTTAAAGGAATATCTTATCTGATAGAGCTCACTGAATTCGAGTGTGGCATTATGGTAGGATACAACAAGTCAGTTTGTGAATCTTCTTCCTTCCTAGAAATTTTATCAAAGTAGAAGCATTTAGGAACCACAGTAATTCAGACACGAAGTGGCAGACCATGTAAATTTACAGAGCAGGGTTGCCAAGTGCTGAGACACATAGTACTTAAAAGTTACCAATGCTCTGCTGACTTATCTATGGAGTTCCAAAACCCCTCTGGCATTAAATTCAGAAAATGTGCCCTGGGAGCTTCATGGCATGGGTTTCTATGGCAGAGCTGATACAGGCAAGCCTTGCATCAGCAAGCACAATGTGAAGCATCGGATGGAGTGATGTAAAGCATGCTGCCACTGGACTCTGGAGAACGAGAAAGTGTGAAGTGACGACTCACACTTCTCTGCCAGTCTGATGGATGAGTCTGGGTTTGGAGAGGAGAACATTACCTGCCTGCATTGAGTCAGCAGTGAAGTTTGGTAGAGGAGGGATAACACTATTGGGTTGTTTTTTCTGGAGTTGGCCCCTTAGTTCCAGTGAAGAGAAATCTTAATGCTTACCATGACATTTTGGACAAGTCCATGTTTCCAACTTTGTGGGAACAGTTTTGAGAAGGCCCTTTTCTGTTCTAGCATGACTATGCAACCTGCACAAGGCAAGTTTCAAAAAGACATGGTCGGATGAGTCTGGTGTGGAAGAACTTCACTGGCCCTCACAGTGCCCTGACCTGAACCTCATCCAACACCTTTGAGATAAACTACAACAGAGATTGCAAGCCAGGCCCTCTTGTTCAACATCAATGTCTGACCTCACAAATGCTATTTGTTTGATATTTATATTTAATGTCAATGTTATTGCTCCAAAGACCATTTATTCAACTTTGATCAGTTATTTTAGTTCATGTCTCACTAATAAAATGCACTGAACCCAATATCAAACACAAATTTCACTTTTTCCTAAAACTAACTTTTCCAAGAACCTTTTTCAGAGCTCAAAATTTAACTGCGTATGAAGAAGAAGCAGCACATGGTTCTGGAGTCCTAACCCCCATATATTCATTAAGCATTTTGTGAGGGCCCAGGAACTACTGAGCGGAGTTAGTACATTTTCAAATTGCTGATTAAAGACAAACTTTCAGTGTACTGAGTTTATTCAGGAAAGCCCTAATTGTCTCTGAGATCAACATCAGGATCTAACTGAGTAGTTATTGTAGATACTGCTGAGCAGAATTATCAGCAGGTCTAAATAATAGTAAAAAAGAAGTCTTGCAGCAGACCATACTTTTGTATGGACAATGGTTATCTAAAGAGTTTTTTAAAAGACAGTGATTCCCAAGTTAACAACCTAAATTTATAGTCCCGGTCGTGGATTGAACTATGCTGGCTATAATAAAAGGTTTTCAGTCAGTCAGCTGCTTCTGCACAGTATGTCAGCATGTGCTGTACATGACAAATAGAGAGCATCCTGCCTGTCATGTGGATTTGTGTGCTGGGGCAGAATGCTGGGCAGTCACACCACCTTACAGTCGTCTTGCAGATGTGAATTCCCAAGCTTCTGCTCAATCTGCTTCCCATATCACCTCTAATGACATCCACAGATTCATCCTCTTGGGAACATGTCCTCCAATTTAGGGGTACTTTTTAAACTGCCTCTTGTGTGCCTTAAAATTCTCATTCAGGTATAAATCCAGACAAACTGAAGAGAATGCATAAAGGCTTTTTGGATATTTAGGTTTGTTCATTCTTTTGGGATACAGTTGACCTCATTTTGGGTATAATGCATCACATTCTTGTGGGTGGTCTGTCTATGTTCAGTTCAACCTTAAATATGTAAGATTATTCTCTTGAGGTGTTATAGCTTTTCTTGGCAAATAGAGTTCTCCAATAACAATTCATTTTTTAGCTTAATGCATAGGATTTTATGGTCTGACGTCGTTATTAACAGTTCATCTATTTTGAATTTCACACACCTGTCCAAATATAGCTTGACAATAGTAGTGCTCTAAGTACAAGACTCCTAAATTAATACCTAGTGTTTTTGATGACTTTTCCAACAGTGCTGGAACACACACTACAGTATGCAGCACAAAACTGTGCAACTAGTACAAACTGCAAGTGGAGTTCCACTTAATAATTAGAATGAAAATCACCCTAATTTTGCAGAGAATCTTGTGATATCAGAAGAGTACATAAGCCTTGCAATGCTAAAACCACAGCATCCAGGACAAAATCAGATTTTCCATAAAGCTGTGTGCAGGCATTACATAGACACATTTTGTGAGTCATTAGTTTTGATGGATGAATGAGGCACCGCTTTATTGTCCAATTCCAAGCTAATGCAATGGATTCAGCATGCAACTCATCTGCCACTGGCTAAGGAGCAACTTCCAAATTGTGTAATTACATGTGTCACTGATCAGAAGAGTACTCCAAGACCAGACTACACCCATCCCCTTTAATCTGAGACTGAGTAGCTGGTGGGAAAAGCTAAGTGAAGTCAGCTTCGCAGTTGCTTAACTCTATTTGATTTTGAATAGCTAGCACCTGGATTACTTAAAGGAAATCCAGGTGTTACATGTGCCTATGTTTTCCAGTGCATTGAGGAAATTGTTTATCTGGTTGTCAATGACCATTGGAATGTCATTATTTCTGAACTTTTCTTTCGTTCTCATCTATTTTTTATTCACATATTGTATATGAAGTTTTATCTTCTGTGTGATGAGTGAATTCATGCAATGTATTTGCGAGCCACATTTCTCATATTTTCAAATGACAGATATTTTCGAAGACAAAGTAATTTGAAAAAGAAAATTTTCAAATGCAGATCTGTGAAAAAATTAGGTAAACCTCATGATTCATTAGCACGTAGAACCACCTTTAGCAGCAATAACTTGAAGTAATGGTTTTCTGTATGACTTTACCAGTCTCTTACATCACTGTGGAGGAATTTTGGCCCACACTTTTTTACAGTGTTGCTTCATTTCATTGAGGTTTGTAGGCATTCATTATGCACAGCTCTCTGAAGGTCCTGCTACGGCATTTAAATTGGGTTGGGATCTGTATTTTGAGAAGAAAAGAATCAAGGTGTTGCAATGGCCAAGTCAGCCATTCTTTAGGAGATTTGCTGACATGCTTGGCATCATTGTCTGGCTACAGGAACCAATTTCAGCAAAGCTTTAGCTGTCGGACAGATGGGCTCATGTTTGACCCTAGAATACTTTGGTATAGAGAGGAGTTCTTGATAGACTCAATAACTGCAAGGTACCCAGGTCTTGTGGTTACAAAACAAGCTCAAATCTTCACCCCTCCACCTCCATGCTTGTCAGGTGGTATGAGGTGTTTGTCCTGATATGCTGCGTCCTGATATGCTGATATGCTGTGGGGCTGTGCAAAAATTATCACTATTTGGGGCAGATGTCCAAAGCTGATGTTTCAGAAATCATGTGGGTTATTCAGATGCATAGCTACTCATGTTCATATTAGAGAGAATAGGCTACCCTTCCAAACAAGCCATACTTGTTCAATCTTTTTGTAATTATACTGTCATGAACTTTAACATTTAACATGCTAATTGAGACTTTTAGAGTTGTGTGGTCCACTCCTGGGAAGATTGTGACATTGTGTTAGCACATCTGAATGCGCCAGACCAGCAAACTGCCAAAACTCTCTGTTTTTATAGAGCTGGTCAGACTTGCTGATGAACTAATCATGAGCATTTGATTAGCAGGACCTGGCTGATACTCACCTTCTTAATTCCTATGGAAGAAGTAAGAGTGTACTTAATCTTTCACGAGACCACATAGAGTTATGTAAAAAATGTGTTTTTTCCATGCCTGTAGAGCACCTGTAGAGTCAGTCAAACATGAACTTGCTAAAAAAAAAAAAAGTTTAAGACATTAAAAGTATAAACAATAAGATAATAAAGACAAACCAAATTTAAAATGATAAAAAGTGCATCAGATAGTCCAGGAGGTTAGCACCATCACTGCACAGCAAGAAGGTCCTGGATTTGACTCACCCCACAGTCAAAAGACATGCATATTAGGTTAACTGGTGTCTCTAAATTGGCTGTAGATGAGAATGTGAGTTTGAATGATTGTCTGTGGTAGACTGACAACCTTTCCAGGGTACACCCTGCCTTTTACCCTCTGGCAGCGTGGAAATAAATAAATGAAAAAATAATCAAGGTTTGTAGTCAAACCTGGAAGGTACATCAGTCTGACATCCTTAAATCTTTAGGCTAAACACACATTTTCTACTAGTTCAACTACCATCAGAATCATCTTATCAACTCTTAAAAGTAAAATTTATTTTGACACAAATCATGAACTCAGAGATAGTATTTTCACAAAATAATAACTTCTTAAAGTTTAATTACTAGCTTGAAGCCAGGAGTTTTCAACACATTCATTAATGGATTTGAGATGGAATTTTTTTTTTAAAAAGGTCAACTATGAGCTTTATGCATTAGTCAACATGGATTAGTAGTCCTAAAAGTGTTGTGGAGAAAATTATAATAGCTACTGAGCTCACATGTCAACATATTCCTCTCTATGACTACAAGGAAAACTTTCCTTTAATAAGATCCATCTGAAACAGCAGAAAACCTTTACAAAAAGCTATTAAGTGGATCTTAGTTATGACTGTTCAAAGCGTTTCCTTGCAACTTGCAAGAATAAACTTTCCTGTAACTTCCAGTTGCAGCTAAAATCTTTATGAGTTAACCAGCGGTGTCGTGTTTTATATCTCTGTATCACTGCAAACCTATCATTAGCAGAACAAATACCATGCAGCTGTTAAAGTTCTCTTGAAGTCACTGCAAGTGCAGATGGTGGAAGATTCAATTTAGTTTAAGAAATCAGAGGAGAACAGTGGAACATCTGGTCTTTACTCTGGACAAAGAATAACTGCGCAGTAATGAAATGAAAGAGAAAGTCATGCATTTTGTATGCACATATAGCCACAGCAAGGCATACTTGGCTGAAATCATTTGCCACAAATACCCAAATCTGCGCTGATCCACGGCAGTGCCGCAGCAGGATCCCATTAGCATCAGCTTAGCTTCACTTCTAAAGCACATCTGGATCGTGCTTTGATACCAGAAGTTTAATGTAAATCAATCGGAATGATCATTGAAAAGACACTGAAAGATGAAGAGACACAGCTGGATGTTCGGAGTGAAGTTGACTTAATGACAAAATCCTGATTAATTTTTTTTAAAGTAGCACACAAAAACAGATTTGAGGGAATCATCTGAAGGCTTCCAAAGAGAAAACAGGGGTGAGAGGAAAGGAAAGAGGGAAGATAAATTGGCAAAAGAGCCTGCAGACTTTACCAGAGACAGAGACAAGTGCACGGGCAGGGTCAATCCAGACTTTGACGCAGTCTGGTCATAAACTAAAGCTATAGGGATTCTATTCAGGATCTTGCAGTGCCGTGAAGCTCTGCTAAGACCCTGTCTGGGGCTCGCAGGATTATTACTGCTGCATCTGGCAGAACAGACCAATCCATTACCTCAGTGACATTAGCCGTGTGACATGTTCCTGCTCTGTAAGCTTTCATTGAGCTACTCCCTGCCAAAAGTGTGAGGAAATCGAAGAGGCTCGTTTTATACTCATAAGTCAAAAAATCAAATGCAAATTAAGAAGGGTAAAGTGTAAAGATGAAGTATCAGCTAATAAAAAACAACCAGGCAGCAGAGATTTTAAACAAACCAAAACAAAAAAATGCAATTGATTTATCAGCACTAAACAGTAAGGTTCTCCAGGTTTTTTTTTTGGTTTTTTTTTTTTAAAGGGAAACATCCGACTGAGAGAGGACTGCTTGGATGAAAAACATCTGGGTCTGTCTCAGGTTTTATTGAATACATGGAAGTTGATATTACTGTACAGTGTGGCGGCTGGGCTATCAGCAAAGCCTTCACTACAGGAAGGTCTGACGTCACTCTGCAACCTGAAAGACAATAGGGCCCGCTGGTTCCTTCACAATGTGCACACTTGGACAGGAAATAGACTCCTTCACTCCACACAACCCCCATACCTCCTCTGTTTCTGGAAAGCAGCAATTCTCACACTCACTCAGTCTTGAGATTCATTTTTGAAGATTATGCTGCAACAGATTTGGCAAATTCATCTGCCAGGAACTATAACACGTTTTTCCCCACAAATGCGACTAATTTCCTCAAGGGAGTTTTCCACCTATTAAAGCCTCTCAAACGTTTCCATACTCTGCTCTCGTCCCTTTATAAATCCTCAGCTGAGGAGGACAGCAGACGTTCAGCTATCCTAAAGCTAAATTTAAAGGCAAACTCATTTTTTCAAAAATTAGCTTTTGTGTTTGTCTTTTCATCACAGCACAAATTTTCCAGAATGTAGATGAAAGTTTGGACTCCACTAGGGATTTGGAATAATACAAAGCTGATCTGGCCTTTGGCAAATACTTTAAATTCAAGATGAAGTCATTTTTACAGGTTGTTAAATCAGGATGTCAAGGATGGGGTGACCAAGTTTGGAGAGTCACGTGCATGATTTACCTTTTTGGACAGTTTCTGCTTTTTGGCAGTGTCGTGTGAGTAGGGTTAGAGTGCAAAGTGACAGTAAGTCATGTTAAATGACTGAGGAGGGTAACGTGGCTACACAGAGCACATCAGACAGAAATGGAAAAGCGAATGCTTGTCCAAACGTTTGATTTGGTTATGATGAGGAGCAAATGTAATGATCTCATGTGGTTAAAGCAATAGAACAAGGGAAGTGCCTAAAGTTTTTGGTTATAAACTCCTGACAAAAAAGGTTCATTCTGACTTCAAAAAGATTTTTTTTTTCACATCAAATAATATGAGTGCTTTTAGTACAAATGAACAACTTAGAAATTTATATTCTTCATAAGATTAGTTCATCACTTCTTTATAGTTAAATTGTCTTTTGGGGGCACTATGCATAGCGATTGGATTTTTGTGCTACAAATCAGAATCAGACTCAGAATACTTTATCAATCCCAGGGGTAAATTGCATTTTGTTACACTCAGTTATATATGAATCTGAAAGACAGAAAAATGAAGATTTAAAAGTATAAACGTGTATGTATAAAGTTTGATATGTAACATAAATAACTCTAAAGTCAAACACTATGTGCAATATGTAAAAGATATGGCAAGAGAAAGAAATTAGTCAAGGTGTCACTGAGAAGCATTATAGCGTTTGATGGCCAGAGGTATGAATGATTTCCTGTGGCGTTCTGTGGTGCATCGTAGACAAATGAGTCTGCTGCTGAATGTGCTCCTGTGCTTCTCCAGCACACCATGGAAAGGGTGTGAAGGATTGTCTAATATTGTCCTTAACTTAGACAGGATCCTCCTTTTCCAGTTTGCTGAGTCTGTTGGCTACTCTCAGTCTGCTGTCCCAGCACATGACAGCAGAGAAGATGGCTCTGGCTACTGCAGACTCATAAAACATCCTGAGCATCGTCCAGCAGATATTGAAGGACCTAAGTCATCTTAAAAAATAGAGACGGGTCTGGCCCTTCTTATAGAGGGCTTCTATGTGTTCAGTGAAGTCCACTTTATTGTCATTGTGACACCGAGGTATCTGTAGTCCTCCACTATCTCCACATAGACCCCATGGATGAAAACAGAGATCAATGGTGTGTATATATAGATTCACCAGCCACTTCATTTGCCTTGCTTGTACTGGGTTGGACCCCTTTTGCCTTCAAAACTGCTTTAATTCTTCATGGCACAAATTCAATAAGGTGCTGGAATCATTCCTCAGAGATTTTGCTCCATGTTGACATGATAGCATTACTGTAGATTTGTTGGCTGCACATCCATGATGCACAACTCTTGTTCCACCACATTCCAAAGGTACTCTCTTAAACTGAGTTAGTGACTGTGGAGGCCATTTGAGAACAGTGAACTCGTTTTTATATTCAAGAAACAAGTTTGAGATGATGTGAGCTTTGTGACACGTGTTTTCCAGCTGAAGGCAGCCATGTGAAGATGAATACATTGTAGTCATAAAGGGATAGACATGGTCAGCAACAAAGTGTGCCAAGAAAACATATCCCCACACAATTATACCACCAGCAGTCTGAACTGTTAATACTAGGCAGAATCAAACCATGTTTTTAATTTTTTTTTTTTTTTGCGCTAAATTCTAACCCTACTATCTGAATGTTGCAGCAGAAATCAAGACTTTTCAGACCAGGCACCACTTTTCCAATCTTCAAATATCCAAATATGATAAACCTGTCCAAACTGTGGCCTCAGGTTCCTGTTCTTAGCTGACAGGAGTGGCACCCGGTATGGTCTTCTGCTGTTGTAGCCCATCTGTTTCTAGGTTTGGCATACTGTGCATTCAGAGATGCTCTTCTACATACCTTGGTTGTAACGAGTGGTTATCTAAGTTCCTGTTGCCTTCCTATCAGCTCAAAGTAGTATGGCTGTTCTCTGACCTCTGACATCAACAAGGCTGCTCACTGGATATTTTCTCTTTTTCAAACCAGACCATAAACTCTCCGTAAACCCTAGAGTTGGTTGTGTGGAAAATTCCCAGTAGATCAGGAGTTTCTGAAATACTTATTTGCACCTTGTTGTAAACCCTCCATATTTACATTCATGAATGCATCTCTTGATTGCAGACTTTGGTCTTACGGGCCTTTTGGTGTTGCTGAGGTGTCCAGTGCTCTTTTTTAAGAATGAGATTCAGATTGTTTTTTGGCAAAGGTTTCGAAGGTTTTCTGCCATCTCTCTGTTAGGTTTATTCATCCTAATAATGGCTGCATCAACATTTCTTTGGACCTCACATTAAGAGTGTCAGTGAATGCCTACAAATTGCACTTGGGATGAACTTTTATCTGCTTAGCTGGTAGCGGAATAGGAAAGGACAGATCTCACTTGGCCATGAAAGTGCTTACCATACAACTGTCCTGTTACTTTTAAGTCTCAAAAAACGGGCGACTATGTATAAAAATTGCTGTACTCTCTTAACAGCTTATGCAATTCTTTTGACAAACCATTTGAATTAAAGCAGAAAGTCTGCAATTCAATCACATTTTGATTGTTCTGTTTTAAATCTAGTGTGTCATGTACAGAGGCAAAATTGCAAAAAAAAAAATGTGTTACTGTCCCAAATCTTATGGACCTAACTGCATATCCATCCTTTATACTGTCAATGATTTTAAATTATTTGGGGGGAGTAAAGATTTCAACAGGAAACCCAAGAGTTTGAGTGCAACTAGAGAGTATGTTTCTGGTAAAACTTGTTTTTCGTAAATGGTGAAAAATGACTTTTCAAATCCATTTTCTAGCCTCATAAAGTGTCCAACTTGTAAAATATTTTCAGCAGTCTCCCAGTAACAAATTTTCATCAGTTGCTCTGGAATAGGCCTAAGGCTGCACAGCTCATCACAGAGGCCAAAGTTCTGAGCTAATAACTTTCCTCTATATGACAGCACCTAGTGTTATTTCTAAATCCAGATTCTTCCAAAAAAAAAAAAAGATGTTTACTTGTTTTTGCATGTGTTGTTTTATGTATTTACATAAAACACAATTAAAATCAAGACTTCTTGGAGGACACTGTTTAGAGAGCAATGTTCCTGTCATTTTTGTACCATTGCAACTTCAGCCACAACTGACACTTCCCTGCTTATGTAACGAAACAAACCGCAGAGTGAAATGAGGGGAGGGGAAGTCCAATGTGTCAGTTCAGCTGTTCCGCAACCGTGGTCATATTGCCACATAAAAACCTAAATACCCAGGTGGATCATAGTAAAAACATTGCTTACGAGCCAAAATCTTACAGGAAGCAAGCATGTGTTTCAGCCAGGTGGCATCTTTCCCAACTCCTGTCAAACATGCTCCTGTAGTAGGCCTGAAAAACGTGACCCCGCTGAAGAAAATGGCAAGCGAATTCAAAACAACAGGGTCAGTACTTCCTCCCTCTCGGCAGAGAAAAAGAACACTGAGCCGTAATCAGAGAAGAGTTATGAGATGGAGAGATCTCCTCACTGAACTGACTTCCCCTCCTCCTCCTCCTCCTCCTCCTCCTCCTCCTTCTTCTCCTCCTTCAGTAAACTGCTTTCACTTGTTTTTCTTTTGGAGCCTTGTTCTGTGCTTTTTCGCTCAGATTTCCTGGCTCTAGGAGTGGTAGAAAGGAAGGGGGAGGAGCGAAGACAGCTGATGGAGAAAATCTGGGCAAAATAGCCCTGGCATTCTGTTCCTCTCTGTGTTCTATCTTTACATAAACTATTTCCAACAAGGATTAAATGCAAACCACTGATATTTCTTATTACAATTCCTACAGGCTTGTTAAAATGTCTTAAAATAACTGCAGGCAGCTGCTTTGTGTCCTGATTCACATTAGTAAGAAAGGGTAGTCACTAGTTGAGACTGTGAATTTCTGTGCATAAAATGAGTGCAATCTACAACAGTATTTCTGCTACAGGCAGTAGTCAAATATCTCCCTTTGAAAAACAGATGCTGACTCATCTACACAACCCTCTCTGTATTTTTGAGAGGGTAAAAGTTACAAATTCAGCTCAAGTGGAAGATAACTTATAGCTCATCTTGAACACATGCAAACACCTCTCTGCAGGATCTTATTTGGCATGGCAAAAATCAACAGTGAAACACCATATATCAGGCTGAGTAAACACAAGTGAATGGGTCAACAACATGTGAAGTTAGTTTACAGATGAAGTGTGAGGGATTTGCTGTCCCTGGGAGGACAAAAATATCAACTTGATGGAGATAGGAGTTGTTTTCCTTTTTTCAATAAAGCTGTTTAGACTGCAAAGCCGATTCTCACGTGGCCTCAACAAGTGTGAGGAATATCTGAAGTGTGTACTGCTAAATACACTGTATTGTTATACTGAATGTGATTCTATAATGTGTGAAAGGCATACACACGCACAGACAGGTGCTGTTGTGAATCAATAACACAATGTCACAATCTTCCCAGGAGTGGACATTTCAGCAAATTCACCCCAAGGTCAGACCGTGCAATGCTCAGAGAAACTGCAAGCAAACTAGATACTAGGTACATCTCAGACTCTACAGTGCATCTGGAAAGTATTCACAGCACTTCACTTTTTCCACATTTTGTTGTGTTACAGCCTTATTCCAAAATA